>JACGAQ010000363.1:0-157162 GCA_014119065.1 Orius insidiosus | reverse complement strand
TTATGGCCGAAATGTCTTGAAAAACGCCAGAAAGACAGTAAAAAGCTTCTATAGAACAATAAAACAAATTTAATTCCACAAAAATCGCCCGTAAAAGGTTTTGTGCCCGATAAACCCGGAAAAAACTGATAAAATCCGATAAAATTTGCCTTCAGATTGAGGAAAACTCCAGAAAACGGAAAAATTGTGTTTTATAAAAAAAAAACATAGGTAAACGCGGAAATAATCATCCGACAAAGGATTTTGTGGCCGATAAACCGAGGAAAACGCTGAAAAATCCGGTAAATTTGCCTACAGATCAAGGAAAACTGAAAACGGAAAAAATTGTGTTTTGAAACAAAAACATAGGTAAACGCGAAAATAATCATCCGACAAAGGAGATTTTGTGGCCGATAAACCGAGGAAAACGCTCAAAAATCCGATAAAATTTGCCTACAGATCAAGGAAAACTCCTGAAAACGGGAAAAACTGTGTTTTATGAAATAAAAACGTAGATAAACTCTGAAATAATCATCCGACAAAGGAGATTTTGTGGCCGATAAACCGAGGAAAACGCTCAAAAATCCGATAAAATTTGCCTACAGATCAAGGAAAACTCCTGAAAACGGGAAAAACTGTGTTTTATGAAATAAAAACGTAGATAAACTCTGAAATAATCATCCGACAAAGGAGATTTTGTGGCCGATAAACCGAGGAAAACGCTCAAAAATCCGATAAAATTTGCCTACAGATCAAGGAAAACTCCTGAAAACGGGAAAAACTGTGTTTTATGAAATAAAAACGTAGATAAACTCTGAAATAATCATCCGACAAAGGAGGTTTTGTGGCCGATAAACCTAGGAAAACGCTCAAAAATCCGATAAAATTTGCCTACAGATCAAGGAAAACTCCTGAAAATGGAAAAAATTGTTTTATAAAAAAAACATAGATAAACGCGGAAATAATCATCCGACAAATGAGATTTTGTGGCCGATAAACCTAGGAAAACGCTCTAAAATCCTATAAAATTTCCCTACAGATCAAGGAAAACTCCTGAAACGGAAAAAATTGTGTTTTATAAAACAAAAACATAGATAAACGTGGAAATGATCATCCGACAAAAGATATTTGTGGTCGATAAACCTAGGAAAACGCTCAAAAATCCTATAAAGGTGTTTCTTTCTCGATAAACAAAAAGAGTGGGAAACGTCAAAAATCAAGGTGGTAAGTTTCGGCCAAAAAACTGAGTATATTTTCGATTTCTATTGGCCTGTTTCACCATATTTTATTAAATGATATCTCTCTTTAAAATGATGTCCGGAACAGCCATTCAAAGCTTCAATCTTCACCAATAAAGGAAATAGTAAAGAATGGCCATAAAACTTTTTTACGGCCGTCTTTTCGGAGTTATGAAAAAACGAAAATTCAATTACAGAACAAAAGAGGCCGCTTTTGTCTCCTTTTAACCCTTTTATTCTACAATTGAGAAGAGAGAAAAAAAATTGAATATATTTTCCGTTTTAAACACGCAACCTTTCAAAGATCCGCTCATTTTTTTGTCCTAAAAAAAAGTTGTTTTGCATACGAGACTGAATAATCAATGACGGTAGCCTTCATTTTCTATAATGAGCGCCTATCTTAAAAGGAGATCTTAAAAAGAAGACTTTTATAGACTTTACTTTTTTTGAAAAGGTATTCGTTCTGGATGGTGGCCCCCTCTGAATTGGACTGTTGAAAACTTTTTGCTTCTGATTGAACGAAAAGAAAAAAATGAGAATTCCCAAGGGTTTATCATGGCTTCCGCTTTGAGGCGATAACTTTGAAGCTTCGTTATCTCCTTAGTTGGGCTCTGTTATCATAAAAAACCCTTGTAATCACTTGACTTCTACTTTGTTCTTAAGAGGAGGGAGGGCTTTAGAAAACGAGGAGGAAGGGCCCCGGGGTTATCCTTATCCGAAATGTCTGCTGGGAGAACTTCAAAAGTCAAAGCGCGTTTCTCCATCCGATAAATTCCCCACTTTGCCTCTTATGTAACCAATTATCTCAAAGACTTCAACCATGTTGAACGCGAGATTTAGAAAGCAGGCGTGCTTAATCAAGGACGTTTTTTCTATTTTCGATCGATGTTTTTTTATTAAAATAAATATTTCGTCGAAGTTGAAGTTCGCTTACCTTTTTCGTTATCCAAGGGTGTATGCAGATGATCAAGGCCGGCGTTCAAGGTCTGAACTGAAGGACGTTCCTATCATAAAGTGTACTTTCTCTCAATTTTTACCTGTACACGGAAAGTGAAACTCTTCTTCCTAAAAAAAGGGAAAAAAAACCTTTTCACCTGCCCTTCATAAAAACGTTGCGTAACATCGGACAAAAGGGACCCTAAACAAATCAATTCCACATTTTTGTCCATTTTTAGGGGTAAACAAACCCTTTCGGGGCCCGATGTGTCCCTCAGTCGTCAAGCGTATGACCCCCGGGTATGTTCCCATGTTTTTTTAGTTATGATTTTTTTTTGCTTCTTCCGGGAGACGTCGGAAAAAGAGGTCTTGAAAAAGAGAATAGGGAAATAAAAAAAGAAGTGGCCGACCCGGAAATCTTTCAGGTAAAGCACTTTCATTTTTTACAACCTTTCGTGATTTTTTCTTCTTCCTTTCCTCCACCCTTCGGCTTTTATAAAGAACTTTTTGATAACTTTTTTAAAGCTTAAGATTCTTGACCAAGTCCAAGTTATAATTGAAAACTTTTCATGCTAACCAGAAATCTTTCGTGCAAATTAAGTTTTTTTCTGCTTTTAGGTACGCATTTAATGATTTCTCAAAAACTCTGAGAAAAAAGAATTTGGACAAAAGGCCGTTTTAGGCAATTTTCCACGATGTAAAGGCCTATACTTAAAAGTCCCTTGTTCCTTATTAGCTCCGCGCTTAGTTGGAGGGTTTTTGAAGACTGTAATTTGCTGTTTCCCTCCTCCAGGGCGTGAGATACCAGGACTTATCTTTAAAGGTAATAACCCCACCCTCTCTCTCCCACACAAGGCCTAATCACGCCGCGGGCGGGAACATTTTCGGGACAAAAGCCGACCCCCTTTTCCCGTGGCCGTTTTATTCAGAACGCCTCAAGATTTTCCTCTTGGGAAACGTTTTAATTTCTCCGTACATCTGAACCCTTCACCCTCTTCAAATCTCTCCCACGCGCGACTTCGTCTTAATTAGACTCAACCCTTCCTTGAAAATTTCTTTATAAAAATTACGTTCTAATTTTTTTTTAGTTAAAAGTTTCTTTTCTTTTAAAAAAGTGTTTATTTTCCTTTTTAAGAATTGCTACAACCATTTTATTTAAGTGGATACTATGTTTTATCTAAAATTGTTAGGTTTGTTATTTTAAATCGGAGGCCGTTGAAAATTCGATGGGAGTTAAAATGTACACACGAGGCGAGGCGTTCCCCACCAGTCGTTTTTTTTGTACACTCCATTCTCCAGATTAGCCTAAAATGTCGAAGTGCCAGGGAGGGGAGAAGGCTAACAAAAAGGCGTGCTTTTAACCATATTCTTTTCTATCAATTTACCCAAGAAGGTGAAAAAAATATTTTTTATACTTTATTTGCTCAAAACTGTGGGGTCTCCGCGACGTATCTCTATTTGTTCAGGAGATAATCTCCACGCCAAACCCGTCCTTTCGTCCCCAAAGGAGAAGGGAAAAACCGACGAAAAACTACGAGGAAGGCTGTGTTGTTCGGCGACCATAGCGACCGTTAAATAACGTTTCTTGGCCCGATTCTCGAGATAATAAAATTGAAAGTGAAAAAAATTATCGAAGAATTTTTTAATCGGAACGAAAATTGTTTGGATTTTTTAAAATCGCGTTTTCAGCTATTCAAAATATGCCTCGAATACTTCTTCTTTAAAAAATTTTATCAAGATTTTTAAGCGATTTTTGCACTTTTGATCTGATAATTTTGCTGATGGATCTTCTTTTTATACAATCTTCTGATTGTTTCATTATTTGCTTTTTTTCTACGAATATCAATCGACGAGAGAATAGACTTGGTACATTTTAGTTCTGCTAGTTATAATGCATTTGACCATAAAATAGCAGAAATCGCGAGTTAGCGTTCACCATAAAAATCTGCAACTCAACATAAAGAAAATAGTCGAAAACGTTCTCCATAATGCATTTGAACATAATACATCTCACCATAAAGAAGAGATTTAACACTTGTCGTTTCGACATAAAATTTGTCGTTTCAACATAACACAGTTGAACATAAAGAAAACTCTCATTTTAAAAAACTTGTTGTTTCGCCATAAAACTGTTTCTGTCGTTTGGATGTAATACATCTCACCATAAACTAGGGACAGCCAAAGAGCAAGCCTATTTTCGCCGTTATTGCGAAACGACAAAAACCTTAAAACTTGACAGTTTACCGTAATGCAATGCGCACATCCGAGAGGAAAAAAATTAATCCCCTTGTGACATAAAATGAGCTGATCCTCGCGAGAGAAAAACATTAACCCCCTTGTGTCCTAAAACTAGCTGATCCCATTGGCTACCTGCTTGCTTTTCCTAGTTTATGGTGAGATGCTTTATGTTGAATTGCATTATGGTGAACTGTCAAGTTTTAAGGTTTTTGTCGTTTCGCCATAATCGCGTTTTAAACGGCGAAAATAGGCTTGCTCTTTGGCTGTCCCTGGTTTATGGTGGGATGTATTATGCTTGAACGACAGAAACAGTTTTATGGCGAAACGACAAGTTTTAAGAGAGGCTTTAGGTGAGAAGCGTTATGGTGATTTGCGCTTTTTTATGTCAACTTACATTTATTGAAAAAGTCGTTTGTGGCGAAACACATTATGCTCAAAAATTTTGAACTTTTTAGAGCTTTATGTTCAATTGAAGAAACGCACTATGCTGAACTACAGATTTTTTATGTCGAAATGCAGATTTTTTATGTTAAACTGCTTTAGGATGAAATGCGTTATGTTGAACAGTGTTGAGTGGTGTTGACACCGAACTGTGTTCTCCCTTCGAACACAGCTAATATTAACAAGTCAATATGATCAAAAATTTTAACCTTGACTCCTAAGCGACTGATAACTCAGCGGTTGTTTTTCTAAAGGCAAACGTACTCGTAAAAAATCGTTTAACGTTTTAGGTGAAAAATATGTAAAAAAATATACATAATAAGCTTATGCCAAGTAGACAAGAAAAAAAATTCTTTATAACTTATGGGTCTGCATATGGTGTTTAGTAGGTGGGTATAAATCTCGGAGAAAGAAGGGAGAGAGAAAAAAAAAGAGGATGTTTTATTCATTTACACACATTCAAAGTTGCATTTTAAAAACGTCTTGGGTTCCGGGTACGAGGACAAGAGAGGGAAAAAGGAGAAGGAAAAAAATCGTTGTAAATCAGTTTGTACAATAGTCGTCCTTGGTTATTAAAAAAGGGAAGGGAGTCTTCATTTGTGTGTACTTATATGCATTCTTGGTAAACGAACCAAGGGTTGCGTAATTGACCGCCCAGGTACGAGGACTTCGGGAAAAAAAACTCAACATTCTTGTTACGTTTGTGCTTTATGATCTGCCCAGTTATTTACATTTCATTAAATTCGACTTCCCTTAATAGGATATTTCTGGCGTTTGGGGGGTTATTTGGGTGCTCATAAATAGAAGACACAGGGAGAATTCTGATTAAAACTCAGTGCGTCCTATCAAAAATGATTGGGGTCCGTCGATAAAGGAAAAAACCTTCATTTTTGCTAGACGAGCAAAAAGCTCGGGTCAGATAGAACGTCCTTCGGTTCACTGACTAAAAAATATCTAATCTTAAAAATTGTTTTTTTTTTCTCCTGAAAAGGAAAAACTTTTTGTAGGTTCATTTGCGTGGGACGATTTTGCGGGAATAGTTTTGAATTTAGTGCGAATGAGATGTTTTCTGGAGGATGGGGGGAGAAAAAGATAGAAACCTGCGTTGCGCAGACGCTTATTTTTGAGTCGATAAGGGTAGAACGAAAAACCACCCCCGGAGCCGTCGCCCACTGACAAAACGCAATCAGCACCATTTCTACAACAATGTTACCGTCTCTTTATTTCCCTCTTTTCGTATCTGACTCTCGTCCGACAACAAAATGCCTTTTGCTCTCTTGCCTACTAATGAGACCACTTAAAAAGGAAATCCCCAGTCTAAAATCCTTACTCCGACATTTCATTAACTCCAAATGAAAAGGCAGAAAAAGTGGAAAAAGGCCTAAAAATCAACTTTCCATAATAGAATTTTAGCCACTCAATTTGCATTCTACGCTTAGCTCAGGTGGATGTTCACGTGTTAGGGAACGGGTGGATACGCGTTAACGTGTATATTTAAGGCTACAAAATGAAAAGAGCCCATTTCTATTCGAGCATAGCTATCAAGTGTTTGCCGCAATACTTGTTTTGTTTTCTACACTTTTGAATTTTGGAAAAATCATCTACCCTGAGGTACTTTGGGTCCGACCGTGCACACAAGCCAACTTATAGCGTCGTTGTGAACCTTCTGGAAAAGATAAAAAGTGCAAGAGAGAGGAAGTTGTAATTTTGGTTTCCCAAATGTATTTTTTAAGCAAGTTTTTTTTCCCTTATGAGTACAGGAGATAAACTGAGAAGTGATTTGCATAATTCAATATTAAGAAAAAAGTTTCAAGCATAAGTGATCCAATTTGGGTAAAACGATATGAATACAGATTCCTGTTTAAAAAAAAGTTTCATATGAACATGTAAAGTTTGCCTTTGTCGTCCTTATTAAAAGCGATCAGAGAAGATGAGCGGTGGCTGTATAAGGTGCTTTATATTCCCACGCGAGAGCTCTCTCTCAAAATGAACGCTGATGAAAGGTGTATATGTGATGAAAGTTAATCCGGAGAAGATGACTCAAGGCGGGTCCGAAAGGGTGGGGGCGCTGTCGTGGGGGTTTCTGTTTGAGAAGGTTTAATAAGAGCATACACAGACACAAGATAACGGAGGCGGCTCCAATCCTCCATGTAAACAAAATATAGCATTTTACTCAGCTTTCTTCCCCCTCTGTCGTACATCAACCTGTGTTTACTCTCAGACTTCATACGGGCTTCCAAAAACAGACGAAAAAAACTATAATTTATTCCCAGCCGTTTGTTTTTCCGAGATAAAACCGCTGTTGATTTTTCTGACACTTTGTATAATCCTGTTTTCTATCTTAAAAAAAAGTACAACTTCATTTTTTTTTTCTTCGTCTTCATAATTAATTTATTCAGAAAAGTAAACCCGTCTTTTCTCCGGGATGTAGCCTCAATTTCAAGGGTGGCTTTTTTCCGGGTTGAAAAGTTTGTTTTCCTCCTTTCTTTTTCCCTATCTCGCTCGAAGCTGGAAAAAGTTTTCCGTAATGGAAAAGCCCTGTTCAAAGTGACGCTTGGAGCTTTTGTTTTTCCGCACCCCCACCCGTGAAGCCCGAAAGCCCTTCTCGCTGACTCGATAGCCTAAAAGGATGGAAAGAAAATGAGAAAAGCGTAAGGAGCGAAGGGAGGGAGACCAAAAAAAAAGAGAAGATGAAAGTACAACAAACTTTTTATTGCGTTACAAACATTGGATCAAACATATAGAATAAGGATAGAAAAACAGGAATTCATTTAATTTCAAGTTCTAAGAACGTTTCGTCATAATGTCAACATAATCTCGTCACAAATCAGTGGGAAAAACAGAAGGATTTATCTACTTGAACTACATACTCTGGCCATGAGCACAAATTTATTCAAGCAAATAATTCAACAAAAGCAAAAAAATTCAACAATTAGCAAAAATTCGACAAAAAGCAAACAATTCAACAAAAAGCAAACAATTCGGCATAAAGCAAAAAATTCCACAAAAAGCAAACAATTAGACAAAAAGTAAAAAATTCGACATAAAGCAAATAATTCAACAAAAAGCAAAAAATTCAACAATAAGCTAATTCGACAAAAAGCGAAAAATTCGACATCAAGCAAATAATTCAACAAAAGCAAAAAAATTCAACAATTAGCAAAAATTTTGACAAAAAGTAAAAAATTCGACAAAAAGCAAACAATTCGATAAAAAGCAAACAATTCGACAAAAAGCAAAAAATTCGACATCAAGCAAATAATTCAACAAAAGCAAAAAAATTCAACAATTAGCAAAAATTTGACAAAAAGCAAAAAATTCGACAAAAGCAAATAATTCAACAAAAGCAAAAAATTCAACAATAAGCTAAATCGACAAAAGGCAAACAATTGAGGCGCTCCGAATACGAAGGGCGAACTCGACATCCGACAAATTTTTATTTTTTTTATTTTCAGATTCTAGACCTTTTGAAGAATACACCCATGTAATTTTTATATCGAGTTTCCCGTTTTTTCCCCTTTAAAATACGTAAAAACCGATATGCGGCAAAGCTCTACTCTCAACCTTTTTTATTTAATTTTTTTTTCTTTTCGAGATTTGGTGATTTTTAAAAACCCCTTTTCTCTATGATTCTATGATGATTCTAAAATCTCGCCACGAAAATTCCAGAGAGTGACTTTTCTGTCGAGTTCGCCCTTAACAGAAAACTTTAAAATGCGAATATCTCGAAACTACGTTTTGTCGAGTTCGCCCTTCGTATTCGGAGCGCCTCAATTCAACAATAGCACAAAATTCGACATAAAGCAAAAAATTCAACAATAAGCAATAACTAAAAAAATTCAATTTATGTCTGTCTTTTGAGGTTTGCACTTGAAAATTTGGGAGCGCTGGTTTTTTGCAGTTACCTACGGTGTCCTTCTTCTATTTTTCCTCCTCCTTATTCAGTTGGTCAGGCTCCCCCTTCCTTGTGAACCCATTGACTTCAAAACTTTTTTGGTCCTTTGCGCAATCGAAGCTACCCTTAAAATTTAACTTAAAAATTAAGTAGGTAATAAAAATGTGCCGATCCAGCCGTTATCATCAGACAATGAGAGCCCTCAATTCGAGTACTCGGTAACGGAGGGAAACCGGAAGGATTCTTTTTATTTGAAGGAACAGATCACCTCGAGGGAGTTCCATGAATACGAAATAACCTCTAGAAGACAACAAAATGGAACATTTTTAAATGTGGGCCTTAATTTTTCTAAAAATTATAGTTTTTGCAAGTTTTATTTTATTAAAAAATAATAAAAGTTAATTATATTCCTTATTTGGGAAGGATTTGAGTTTAGTGTGAAAAGAAGACGAATTATTTATTCAAAGTTGAGTGGATGCTCTTCCAAATAAATTTCCTTCTTAGCGCGGACGCTGTTTACTAAATCGCATATTTCAGGATTCGAGATTTTTTAAAGTGACATTTTTTATTTATTTTTAAAACGGCGTCCTTCCATTTTTGGCTTAGAAGATTTAATATTAAAAGTGCATATAATTTAAATTTTAAAAACATAAAAGTTTTCGCTAAAAAAGTTATATGGGGGCTCGAGATTAACGTGTCATTTTGAAAGAGGGGCGAAAACTTTTTCATGGGTTAAAACTCCTAATTAGCCCGGGAACCCTTTCGTGCCCCTGCGGGACTTTTGCTACATGACATGACTTAAACTTCCTTTATCACCCAAGGAGAAAATGAGGGCTCGGGGAGGAAAACGTCCCGATCGAGATGAAAAACCCAAGACTTTTAATTAAACCCTGATAAAGTAGCTCAACCCCTTATTTCGCTCCCTCCCAATTCACAGGGAGGAAAACAATCCGTCACTCCAATTTTCCCACCTTCAATTTTCCACCTTCCCCTTTCAATAAGTCACAATTTCGTCCCGGAAATAACGGAATTCTCCTCTTTCTGAATATAAAAGACGATTGGAAGTCACACATTTCTCGTTTCCTTCGACGATTAAAAACGTAACGGAGTTCTCATAATAAATCGAAGATCTTGGGAAAGAAACACTAGGCTGGGCAAACGTCCAGAGAAGAATGGGAAAATATTACACGTGACTTAAAAGGTAAAATGTGTTGAGGGATCCTGACCTCTGAATATTATTTTGGGAACTAATGGGGTTGTTGACACAAATACAACGGCGCCCAAGAAAAAAAGCGCATTCTCTGTGCAAGGTCGTATTTAGAGGGAGACCAGGATTTTTTGCAACTTTCTTCATTAATCCTCCAATCATTTATTGGATTTCCAGGAATTTCCTCGATCTTTAGGCCAAAAATAACTTTTTGTCCCCAGATTTTTGAGTGTTTTCTTCAGTTCTTTACGGAGAAACCATCTTTTTTTCGGTGTGGCTATTTCCTCACTCTTTCCTCCCAGAGACTTCCATTTTATCAGGATTTTGGGCATCCATTCTACCGAGAAAACCAGATTTTCGGGCGTTTTTCACAGTTTTTCGGCCAAGAAACCTCCTTTTTACAGATTTTAGAGCGTTTGAGTCGGCCTTTTGCCCAGCTTACGCGTATTTAGTGAGTTTTAAAACGTTTTCCTCGATATTATTTGTCTATAAATAACATTTTTGGGCTCTAATCCTAAAAATTTGAAGCTCTCAGGATTTAAAATTCCATCCCCCTCAGAGCTTAAGTTATTGTAATACAAAATTTAATGAGACATAAGCAAATCAGGTTGGCAAACAAAATTAAAAGTAGAATCTTCATGTGTGGTCTTTTTGATAAAATATTCAACCTGTACCTTCTTATTTTTATAAAATCTCTGACTTTCTATAACTGGTTTAGCTGCATAATATTAAAACTTAAGTCTGAAATATGAACAATTATAAAAAGATCTTGTGGTTTTTCAGGTTTGCCATAATTTATTTGAATAAAACAATATTGGAAGATGGAGGAGTTTTTAGGGTGGAAAAAAAAGGGTTCCTTTCTATTTAATCCCTATGAAGGACTCGAGCGTTCCCCGCCCGCTCCCCCTTTTTCGTTGGACTCCAATCTCCTTGTATTATTTATAACCGCCGGGTCTGGTAAGGCACCCTTGGCTTAGGCCATGTAATAAGCTTTTTTTCCCTCCCTTACCAATCTAAGGGAAAGAAAAAAAAAAAGCAAGAATTGCTGGGGGAATATCGAGAAAAATGAAAAGAGAAAAAAAAAACGAAGAATTTTTTTCAAGTTGATTTTTTGTGCTTTTATTCATAAGTGACCAGCTCATACCTGGAAATGGATGCGGCCATACTTGCTTCACCCCTCCAACCCCCTTTTTAACTTTTAGATGGAGAGTAAGGGAGAGAGGACAAAAAAGGAACAGTTTCCATTTTACTGTCCTCTCTTATTCTAGTCCACCCATTTCCCCTCATCTGTAAACAAGGTTCTGTATACAAAATCCTACAAAAAGAATAATCCGGATAAGCCTATCTTCAATTGTTTCCATCAAAATCGACGTAAGTCAGGGACAACTTTTTTCTTTTCGTGAGTCGTTTTAACTGAAAGGTGAGGGGGGCTAGCTTATCCGATCTAGAAAATAGGATTGTTCCTTTTGACTTGTTTATACAGAACATGTTTTTCCTTCCCTTTCATGAATAAAATTCATTCCTCAACCGTCTTAATTTTCGCCTTGAATATCACGTTTTCGATACGAAAATGGGAAGATAAGAGTTCATTGACAGCGGAGGAAAAAAAATCACGTCAGTGGAGTTTGAAAGGGGGAGACGACCAGTTTTACGACTTGACAGTAAAAGTACGCGGGAGTATATAGGCCAAGGTCCGTCCCTTCAAAGGCCCTTGTCCCTAGATGACATAAATATCTCGAGGTTAAATATACCCCAAATTCACCCATGTTATTTTTACTCGAGATGTTTTATCAAACCTTGCTCTATTATCAAAGGCCTCCGACCCCTCAAACCTATCTGCAGTCTGAGGTCAATGCAAAGTGTACCCAAAATGCTCCATTTTTGAGTCACAAGATCAAAAGATCTAGCAACTTAAATTTGTTTCATTGCTTTCTTCAGGTTATTGCGAAACCGCTTGTTGAATTTTGGTATTCAAAAAATCAAATTTATTGCATCCAGCTGATTCTCGGAATCACCATCGAAACAAGCTATGTTGGATGGTGATTACTGATTATTATCAAAAACGCATGTGTAAAAAAGAGAGATTTTGTTTAATTTTGGGTCCCGACTAGCGCTTTCAAAAATGATCCGAATTTTGAAAAATGATTTCTTCATAATGAACATAGTTCGCTGCTATTTCGATGTTTCCTCCTTAAATATGGATTTCCTCCTTTAAAGCGGCAGTTTTGATCAATTTTTAAAATAAAATTGATTTGGAATCTGTGAAATCTCTAGATTTTGTTAGATTTTCAGTTAAACAACCATTTTTGGCGAAAAACTTTTATTTTCCCGGAAAAAAAGGGGCGTTAAAAAATGGTTTTATGAAAAAAAAAGTTAAATGTAAACCCCCCCTTAATTTAAATCAAAGACTTTGATGGTGTAGTTTAAAATGCGTTTGGATATACAGGGTGCCCCAAACAGAACCTAACTTCGTTATTTCAAAAGAGAACCCATAATATTTTTTATTTCACATTCGTAATCTACGCAAAATTTCAAGTTGATTTGACTATTCATATGACCATTTTCGACTACTTCAAAATTGTCAAATTTTAGCGTTTTTTGCGCTAAAATCATTTAAAATCGACCTAAGAGGCTCTTTATATCCCACTTATTTTAGTCAGCGAAAAATGCTAAAATTTGACATTTTTTAAAAGTTGTCAAAAATGGTCATATGAATAGTCAAATCAACTTGAAATTTTGCGTAGATTACGAATCTGAAATAAAAAATAGGGTTCTTATTTAAAATAAAGAAGTTATGTTCTGTTTGGGGCACCCTGTATATCCAAACGCATTTTAAACTACACCATCATATTCTTTGATTTAAATTAAGGGAGGTTTACATTTAACTTTTTTTCGTTTGACGTTTGCCATGTGTTTCCGGACACCCTGTATAATGCAATACTTAAGGTGAAAGGGGACGACAAGTGTGGAGTTTTTTCGTGAGACAGAAGATGTGAGAAGGAAAGAGATAGAAACTCAAAATTTGCGGCACCTCTCACTCCTCTAAAAATGGTTCGATTTTAATTCTGTAAAGTGGAGCGTACTCGTTGTTTGAGTACAAATGTCGCAATTTTATCAAGAAAATTTTTTGAGCATCAGATTTTGAGATTTTGAGTTCAAAATTTTTGTTTTTTAGAAATTTAAAAAGTCTTCTTATACATAGAATCAGAAAAAAATACTGAATCCACCGCACTTGGAAAAATTAAAATCGGATGAAAATTGGCCTCCGAAACGGAAAAATACGATTTTCCCTTTGATGTTTCGCCGCTTCCTCGCACCCGCTTCTTGGTATCGACCCTCTGAGTCCACCAAGATTTTTTTTTATAGAAAGCGGGAATCTCGGAAGACTCATTATTTTCCAATCTCTATCCTACGAGTCCACTAAAATTTTTATTTTTATAAATTATTGAAAATTTATATTGTATGCTATAAATTTCTGCTAAAAGTGAAAAAGTATTATTCGGTGTGCCTACTTTCATTATTTTTTCTTGAATGTGTTCTAAACTATATTTCATACATTTTATGTATGAATTATAATTTATAGCAATCTGATAAACGTAAATATAGAAATAGTTATGTACATTGAACTCACAAAAGTGTGTGTAAATTTATTTCATTTGTTATGGTTTTTGACCTTGCCCTGTTTCTATGCGGAGGAGAAACAAAAACAAACATGATTGCGAGAGGATTATCTCCCACCCTTTCTTACCAACCCTACTTATTATTTACAAAAGTCATCAGTCGCCTATTTTTTTTTCGCCCTTGGGTTTACTTGTTTTTTTTTTCTCTAAAAATGAGGTGTTCAACGAAAGGTCAAAAAAAATTGTGTGTAAGTGCCAAAAGAAAGAAAGTTGGCAGAAAACGAAGGTGAGTCTAAATGAATTACTAATAGATTTAATTAATTAATTAATTTATTATTTATTAAATAATACTATATTTTATATTGTTAATTATTATAAATATTTAAAGTTAGTTATTATTTTATATAAATAATATAATATGTAATTAATCAATGTGTAAAATTTGAAAGTGGAAAAAGTACGAACAACTTCAAAAGCACGAACTCTGAAAACCCGGTTTTTGCCGAAGAAATAGAAGAAAACGATACTAGTAATGATAATATACCAATGGTTGCGGTAAAAAAAATATATCCCAGCTCGAAAAAGAAAAAACGAACTATCAATGTAGGATTAATGAAATGGAGAACTCGGTAATTTATTTATTCATTTATTAACTTTTTAAAATAAAGTAATACTTTTTTGTTCACTAGACCGAAAAACTTGGCGGACCATGAGTCTTCCGTAGTTCAGTCTCAAAATGTAGGAATAACCGAAAACCTAGGAATCGCTATTCCCGCGGACAACAATAACATGTCCACATCTCAATATGACTTTTCCGAAGAGGAAGAAGAAGCAAATGAAGAAGAAGTTTCAATTGAAGAACCAGTACTTCGAAAAACTCTAATGTAAATATAAATTGTAATTTTTAATTTATTTGTGCATTCAACAAACTAAAAAGGGATAAAATGTTACTTTTATTTTTTCAGGAGTGACAATAAAGTATCGATCGAAGGTAGATTTATAGTAGACGGAGGACACTTTGTGTCAGCGATTCGAAGCTTAGAAAATCATCGAGGTAATTGCTCTAAGAGCGATAACGGATACTTCCAATTTGTGAAAAGCTCAAATAGAATGTTGGAGTGTACTCTTACATTCCAATGTCCCTACTGCAAAGAAAAAAAAATCGTCTGTAGCGAACCTCCGGCAACGAATTTGACACCGAATTTGTCAATCGCTGACTGTGCAGTTTGGGGATTTATGTCGACTGGAGGCGGACACAATAAAATGGAAGAGGTTTTTTCGGTCATGGGGATACGATCAATCGACAAAAAAACATTTCGAAGTGTAGAAGAAAAATTAGGAAAGGTGTGTTCCTAATGGATTTAAATTTTTTTTTTTTTTAATTTTTTGTTTGTTTCAGATATGGAAAAATAAACTTGCTCAGTTAATGAGAGAAGCTGGCGAAGAAGAAAAAAGGCTCGCAATCGAAAATGGAGACGTCAATTCCTCGTCCGGTATTCCCTATATTTCTGTTATCGTCGACGGTGGGTGGTCCACGAGGAGCTACGGACATAAATATACCGCAAAATCAGGTGTTGTCTGTGTCAAAAAAATTATGCTACTTTATTGTATATACAGAAAAAGAGATGATTTTCGAAAAAATTGAAAGAGACGTATCATTTTGGGAGGAGAAAATGAAATATAAATTGACTTATTTTTTCCACTACTGCATGTTACCGGAAATTGTTAATCCGAGGGTTTGGCGGAAAATTAAAATTCGAGAGCCAATCGAAACTTTCGAAGAAGCAATTACTAAATTGAAATTAATGTACAGTACTATATAAATCATTTTATTTACAATTTTTTTATTTTCCTTCCTATGAAAGATAGGGTGTGAGCACTTTTTCTAAAGTCTTATATTCTTGATCGAAAAACTTGGCAAATAATGAGTCTTCCGAGATTCCCGCTTTCTATAAAAAAAAATCTTGGTGGACTCAGAGGGTCGAGACCAAGAAGCGGGTGCGAGGAAGCGGCGAAACATCAAAGGGAAAATCGTATTTTTCCGTTTCGGAGGCCAATTTTCATCCGATTTTAATTTTTCCAAGTGCGGTGGATTCAGTATTTTTTTCTGATTCTATGTATAAGAAGACTTTTTTAAATTTCTAAAAAACAAAAATTTTGAACTCAAAATCTCAAAATCTGATGCTCAAAAAATTTTCTTGATAAAATTGCGACATTTGTACTCAAACAACGAGTACGCTCCACTTTACAGAATTAAAATCGAACCAATTTTAGAGGAGTGAGAGGTGCCGCAAATTTTGAGTTTCTATCTCTCTCCTCCTCATAAGCCTGTCTTTGTCCAAGCTCCAAATCACCTTTCACCTTAAAGCAAAGGGACATGGCATCCCAGGATCACTTTTAAAACCGCAAGAATGCTGCAAAATTCTGCCTAACCTCCCTTTTTTATTCTGTCGATCGTAGATCTACCTCAAACTTAAGCTCTAAGTTTTCCACAACCTTTTGGCTGCATATTTCAACAAGATGCAGATAAAACGTTGCCTGTAGGCTGGAAAACTGCGTTTTCGGCGAAAAGATCTTATACAGTTATACAAAAACTGAGCTGGAGGGCATCTTGTGCTGCAAAGGTCAACTTAGTTTTGATTTTATTTATTTTTAGATTGTTTACTGGTTTTTCACAAATGTCTTAATTTGATGCATTCCTTTCATTGTGTTTTTTCCTTCTCAAATTCCACTTTAGGTGGTTGAAAAAGAAATCCAATTAACATAAAATACGAATTCTACTTTTAACGAATGAAAGATCGGTCGGAATAAAAACAGAATCCATTTGGCGAGGGTCGCCGGTCTATTTTTTGGCTCTTTTTTTTCCCCTCTCATCGTCGTCGCTCTCTCTACTTTTTTCTTAACGAATTAGAACGCTCCCTGTGTTTGTTTCCTTCCTAACGAGATTGCTCTCGAGAGGCCCCGGAGCAGACAATTTCTCTCGGGGCCTAACTCGTTTTTCCTCTCGCTCATCACGTACCCTCTTTCTCACTCCTTCTCCCGGTGGTTCATTCTATTTTTTTCCTTGGAGCCGACAAACTACAAGGGCCTCCGCCCATATACCTAATTAACTTTTCACCCTCTTCCATTATCCAGTCCTCTTTATTTAATCAGACTCCATTCGAGCTTTTTTGTTTCCAAGTTTCTCTTTCTCCAACTACACAGAAATCCCTTCAACATTCCCGAACTAGAAAGGCCAGTTTAACTCTTTTTCACCCAGCTGGTTATTAATAAATCCCCAAAAAGTAAATATCGTATACCTTCCCCTCTCAATCTCCTTTTTCTCTGTTTACATAATGTATACAAGCTGATAGGGTTGTTTGTGATGAAGGGGGAGAGGTGAGAAGATGGACCGGGTGAGGAATTATTTATAAAATCCAACATGGCTGAAATTTCAAAGGGGGATTATAAATAAAGGAGGAAAAAAACGGCCTGGGCGTAAAGAAGTCTGGTTTATGTCCGACATAGACTTCGCCGCGGTTGATCCCCTATCGGACAATAATTTAACCGACTCTTTATCGCTCGGATTCTTTTTCGGGTGTCCTTTTACCTTTAACGGGAACCCACACATATTTTTGTCGCCCCAGCCGTAAATTCTGAATTTCTACATATATAGTGGGAATAAATGTTTCAAATATGAGCAAAAAATTATTTTTCAGCTGTCAGAATTCGTTGATAAGTTTTTATGTACAATAGACCACTTAGCCAGTGGCATAGCTAATCAGTAATCAACATTTAATGATATGAGGTTGTAAACGGCCTTAGAAGTTTAAAAGACGGCCGGCCGGCCCTGTTGTAACCTCAATAGCTGATGTTAAGTTGGTCCTTTTTTCTTTTTCCTCTTAGACGGCTGTTCGGATAGGCCCAGAAGGAAGCTTTCTTGGCTTTTCGGGCATTTCCTATTTTCTATATTAACTATAAACCCATGAAATTTCTCAATTATGGTCCCTTTTGAACATATTTTTTGGTCAAGATGCCCCAACCTTCGGACGTTTCTCCCTTTTTAGTTGATGGGCGTCGCCACGGCTTGATTTTTCATGGTTTTAAGTTGGGAAAAAATTTGGATTTGGGTGAAACCTACGAGTAAGAAATTATAAAATTCTTATAAAGGTTTGGTTGAAATCAAATAAAAATTGCGGTGAGTTATTCGTGGAAAAACCACCATACTGGGGTCATTTTGATCCTAAAGAATTCCCAAAAACCGTCTATCGAGGGTATAACAATAACTTCCTTTTGGAGAAATTTAAAAATATTTTAAGAGACTTAAGAACCAGGGCCTCCAGTGCTCTCGCGACACGACGCCACAGTTTTGGACGTTTTTTGTATATTTTTGGGTTTTCAGAAACCGTCTATCGAGGGTATAACAATAACTTCCTTTGGAGAAATTTAAAAACCTTTAAGAAACTTGGAACCAGGGCCCCCAGTGTTCTCGACATGACGCCACAATTTTGGACTTTTTTATTTATTTATTTATTTTTATTTATTTTATTTTTTTTTTTTATTATTTTTTTTTTGTTTTCAGAAACCGTCTATCGAGGGCATAACAATTGTTTCCTTTGGAGAAATTTAAAAACATTTTAAGAAACTTTGGAACCAGGGCCCCCAGTTTTCTAGCTACACAGCGCCACAGTTTTGGACGTTTTTTGTGTTTTTTTGGGTTTTCAGAAACTGTCTATCGAGGGTATAACAATAAATTCCTTTGGAGAAATTTAAAATCATTTTATGAGACTTTGGAACCAGGGCCCCCGGTGTTCTAGCTACACAGCGCCACAGTTTTGGACGTTTTTTGTGTTTTTTTGGGTTTTCAGAAACTGTCTATCGAGGGTATAACAATAAATTCCTTTGGAGAAATTTAAAAACATTTTATGAGACTTTGGAACCAGGGCCCCCAGTGTTCTAGCGACACGACGCCACAGTTTTGGACGTTTTTGGTGTTTTTTGGGGTTTTCAGATGGTTAGTGACGTTTAGTGAAATGAGGGAAACTGTTTTTTAAGTATATTTTTATAATTATTCTTTTGCTGGACGTTATTCTGTAATTCCGACCAAGAAACTAAATTAAAACTGGATTTTCCAAATTTTCACTGCATTATCCTTTTGCTTATTTGCTTGAGAACGTCGAGAGCTTTTAACTTCCTTAAAGAAGTTATTGTGATACCCTCGAGGTCTTCCAGACCCCGTAGGATAAATTCGAATATGGATCTACACCGATCTTAACTTTGTCTGTGGTTCCGGCGATCTAGCGGGGCTAAATTTACCCTCCTTGAACTTTCCCTCCTTTATACTTCCCCTCCCTAAACTTCTCTTCCTTTATACTTCCCCTCCTTAATACTTCCCCCTCCTTAATACTTCCCCCTCCTTTATTGTCCCTTCTCTTTAAGGAAGTTTTCGTTGGAAGCTCTTCAAACTAGTATTTTTCCTTGTCATCGTTTCTCCTGGTTTGAAGCGTTTTCCTCAAGGAAATTTTTCGTCCCTAATGGACCCTTCATTCTCTTTGAGCTGTTTTACTAATTTTTCGGCTTAAAAACAACGTTTCCTCCCTATTTTTGAGCCTATTTCTGAATTTTTTTATATATCTATCATTCGTCCTTGAATTCTAAAAGCCATTTTTCTTCCTGTTTATGGGCGCTTTACTTCATTATGAAATAAATTTTAACCGAATTCGATAGTAGGGAGATATTTGGGCCCTTCACGCCGGTTCCGTGTGAGCTAGCGACGCTAGACATAGATAAATTTTTCCTAAACTATCAACTACTCTACTTTTCCCGTCGAGGCTAAACAGCAATTTTATCAGGCACGCCAAACCTTGGAAAACGAGTTGGCCGACCTATGGAGATAAAATTCCATTAAAAATTTGCCGGAAGTTACGACCCTGGGCTCTTCATTATTATTTATGTTTCCTTCTCATGTTATACTACCCACAGCTAGAAGATCCATTTATTGATTAGCGATAGAAAATTTGAAAAATATTCGAAATCCAATAAATTTTTTTTTCTCACCTTTATTGCTTGTTCATCCCACGTATTTGGACAAGTTCCAACCTCATACATAACCAAATATTTTGTTTCAACCCTAATTATGAAGGAAAAAGAAGGTATCCAATATTTTACTAAACATAACTTCCCTCTTGACTGGTTTTGAAGTATATAATTGTCAGGATAAAAAATGTTTAATGTCGAATCGTTTTGTCCTTGTCTCACCTTTATTTTTTTACAGGGAGATAAGAAAAAAAACCAGCTCCGCCTCTCCAACATGGCCTACAATAAAAATGTCAACATTGTGTATTCGAATCCGATCTTATTTTACTCCTTCGCTATGTTTTACGAGACAAAATATCTACATTATTTTTATCTCAAGATCACTTTTTAAACATTTTTTTTCTCTGGTTAAAATATTGCTTTGGTATGCAAATAAAAAAAATGTTGATTTAGAATTTGTAAGTGAAAAATTCCGTTTTAAGAGGGAAGTTATAAAGAAATCAATGTTCATAAAGGGAAATAAAAGTGTAATAGAAACCGCAGTAAACGTCACTTAAGGTTAACCTGTAAAAGAGTCATTCCGACAGGAGGGGGGCAAGTGGGAGCAATTAAATATTTATTACCGGTTGTAAAAATAGCGCGGTGAGGAGGGGGCAGACTCGTGCCAACGGTGAAGTCTAGTGGCCCACTAAACACCTTGTTATCTTTTATTGTCAATACTAATGGTAGTAAAGTTTTTTATTAGCCTGTAAAACTCGGAGGCCGGGAGGGGGTGCCACTTGACGTCCGTTTTTGTGATTATGTACGTGGCTTTTTTTTTACTCTCCCCTTCCTTTTAGCTTTTTCATTCACAGATACACGTGACGTAAAATCACACGCTTGTTTTACAACGAGGCCGGGGGTGGGACAAATTTATCACCGGGCGTAAATCAAACAAGACGTTCTTTTTACTTTGAAGAGTTTACTGCCGCTTTATGATCCTTTTTTTCTCACGTCGGCTTCCTGTTTTTCCTCTCATTTGCCTACTTACCTCCATTATTCCTCTTTAAATGATGGCACTTATAAAATTATTTTTTTTGCATTATTGAAATGCTGTATAGCTGAACAGGAAGAGAGATTAGGGTAAGGTTCGGGGGTTGGTTTTATGTCGTCTGCAAATGGCCGGGGGGTTTCAGGGTCGGTAGCCATGTTTCTGGGTTAGGATGCCATTGGGGATGCCATTCTCTTAAACCGGGCTCATCTTCGCCCGCATTTGGGGCCGTTTTCTGCTCTTCTGCATTTCAAGGTTGATCAAAGGGGGAAACCAGGCCTTTTCTCATAAGCGGTGTATTTATATGCAACCTTTAAAAGTCCTTGAGTGAAGCGTTTTTCGATACTTGAGGGAGTATTTTCTTGAGTGAAACATGTGTAGGACGCCGGGTTTCGTAGCTCCTTGAAAATTCTCAACAAGCTTTTAGTGCACCTGATCACGTATGAAGGAAGGGAACGGGTTGGACTTTGATCGGCCCCTTTTTTTTTCCATTAAGCCTCTTGTTCATTAAAATATTCCAGGATTTTTTTTTTTCCTCTTTACCATCCACTCTAGTTTCTCGGTTGTTTTTGAAATGCACTTCATGAATAGAAAAATAATCAATGAATTCAAAAATGGGCATTTTCTTGAAGAAAAATGTTTTAATTTTCCCCTAGTAATTTTTGTAAACAATTTGTTTTTGGCCTAAAACGGACATAATTGTTATACTCTCAATAAATAATTTTTGAAAATAGTTTTTGGTAATACCTTAATTGTTTAAATACATCTGAGGATTTATAAGTCAGGGGAAGTATAACGGAGGGAAACTATAAAGAAGGGGGAAGAATAAGGGAGGGGAAGTATAACGGAGGAAAAGTATAAGGGTGGGGAAGTATAACGGAGGGAAACTATAAAGGAGGGGGAAGTATAACGGAGGGAAAGTATAAGGGTGGGAGGGAAAGTATATGGGTGGGGAAGTAAAACGGAGGGAAACAGAGAAACAATTACAGGAATATATCACGACCGGTTTCGCCTTTATAAGCCTCATCAGGTGAATTATTTTCCGTTTATTTCTCCCTCAAATTTTTCTGTGTCCGGAGAATCTTCACTAACCCTTATAATTGATGTAAAATAGCTTAATTATTTTTCATAATAGTCTATCAGGGAGAAAGAGAATCTTCACTAACCCTTATAATTGATGTAAAATAGTTTAATTATTTTCATAATAGTCTTTCAGGGAGAACACCGTTCAACATAACGCATTTCACCCTAAAGCAGGTGAACATAAAAAAATCTGTAGTTCACCATAATGCGTTTCTTCAATTGAACATAAAGCTCTCAAAAGTTCAAAAATTTTGAGCAAAATGCATTTCAACATAAAGCGTTTCGCCATAAACGACTTTTTCAATAAATGCAAGTCGACATAAAAAAGTGCAAGTCGCCATAACGCTTCTCACCATAAAAGCCTCTCTTTAAACTTGTTGTTTCGGCATAAAACTGTTTCTGTCATTCGGGCTTAATACATCTCACCATAAACTAGGGACAGCCAAAGAACAAGCAACGCGATTATGGCGAAACGACAAAAACCTTAAAACTTGACAGTTCACCATAATTTAACTTAAAGCATCTCACTATAAGTTAGGAAAAGCAAGCAGGCAGCTGATGGGATCAGCTCAGTTTTAAGGTTTTTGTCGTTTCGCCATAATCTCGTTTAAACGGCGAAAATTGGCTTGCTCTTTGGCTGTCCCTAGTTTATGGTGAGATGTATTATGCCCAAACGACGGAAACAGTTCTATAGCGAAACGACAAGTTATTTAAAACGTTTCCTTTATGTTCCACTGCGTTATGTTGAAACGACAAATTTTATGTCAAAACAATTGTTAAATCTCTTCTTTATGGTGAGATGTATTATGTTCAAATGCATTATGGTGAACGTTTTCGACTATTTTCTTTATGATGAGTTGCAGATTTTTTAAAAACGCAATGTTTAATGGCGAACCGCATTATGTCGACACGTATACACTCGTCTTTCACTTTGTTTTGTCCACTTGGACAAAAGAGTTTTTTCTTCTTCTTCTTATTATTTTTATAAAATCCATAAAAAGATGAATTTGATTTTTAAAAAAAATTTAAGAAGCAAAAAATTATTGTGGTAATGCAAAATTTTGTCTATTCACAGGAAAAAATGAGATGACCGTATTACGAAAAACAATAGAGAGAGAAGAAAAGGTCGGTTGCGGCTCAACGACTCATTCTTTCTCTCTCTCGCCCCGGTTCCCCTTTTAAAAGGCATCAAAGATGGCAACCCGGCGTTACCATGGAGATCCGATTCATAAATCAGTCCTATCCAAGATGGCTCCGTCCCCCACTCCTTATCCTCTTCACGAGTCGAAAACGCGGGACAGGACGGATAGCCGAGGACGACGTAGTTCGACGTTTCTCCGCTATGTGGCGGGCCTTCACGGTCCTCGTCCCTCATATCGATTTTCTCCTCCAGGGTGTTCTGCCGTATTCGTCTTGTTCCCGCCTGAGCTCGCGCCGTCCCATACTTCTCTGGGTACCATAAAATTTTTTTTTCACTAAATAGCTTCAAGGGAAAATTTTGTGGGAAACAAAAATTTAAAATTCCTCTAAAGAAAACCGAGAAAAGTATTATTTACTCTTATTTTTCACAAGTGTACTTATCCATAATGAGGAGGATCAGATAGGAAATAAACATAATATCCAATTTTCATCAAATCGGCGATTCTTTAGTGATTTACCGATGCTATTAAAATTTCTTATCTCTATAATACTGGCTTCAAATTTTATTAACTTCCTTAAAGAAGTTATTGGATACCCTCCAGTCCGGTAGGGTAAATTCGAATGTGGATCTCAACTTTGTCCGTGGTTCCGGCCGGCCGTAGCATTTTTTTCCGAAACACTTTACGGCCACAGTTTTCAACCGATTTTCACCAAATTTTCACACAAATTTCTTTGTGAACAAGAAGTAACGAGGGCAATTTTTGAATTTCGAACATGTGGCGGAGATATGTCTGTTTGAAATTTTAAAAAATTCGCTGCGGCCGAACCGTTAGTCAGATTTTCACCAAATTTTCACCAATTACTCCTTATATTTTTTGAGAATTTTTGGTATAAAAATTATCATTTTTTTACATTAATTATCATTTTAGTAGGGATAAATTTCATACTTCCACCCGTTACGAGAAGTAACTCCCATGGGTAAAAATTCCATTATTTTTACCTTGATACTTCAAAAATTTTCGTTAAAAAAACTTAAACAATTTTTTGAAAAAAATACTTGGAAAATTTTTCAAAAAAAAAAAAAAAAAAAAAAAAAGATTATTTTTGAAAAAAAATCCCCCCCCCCCCCCCGTTATACTTACCTTTTCTTTGTAGCTTCCCTCTCATTTATACTTTCCCCTCCTTTGTAGTTTCCCCCTCCGTTATACTTCCCCTCCTATACTTCTCTTTCAGGAAGTTTTCGTTGGAAGCTCTTCAAACTAGTACTTACTTTTTTTAATTCCATCTTTATTTCAAGTCTAATACCAATAATGATGTCCCTTTAGGGAAATCAGCCGTAGAAGACATAATTTTTCATTTAATTTTGGATACTTATATGTAGATTAATTTTTGAGTTTTTCATAAAAATAAGGGACAAGCGATATTTTTAAAAAGATCATCATTTGAGGGAATAAGCAGAACTTCTAACCTTGTTTCTCATATTTTAAAAGAAATTTCCATCCCTCTAAAAAAAGAACATATCCATAAACAAATCTTAACAAATCCTACGTCCTAAATAACATTTTTTATCCTTACTCTCAAAATAGGTGGGATAAAACGTTGTATTTAATGTGACACCGTTTAAATATTGATACGAACCCATTTTTTTCTTCGAATACATAAAAAAAATATGCGACTTTGTTGACATTGAAAATATAAACCAGTCCCCTTCCCGGGAATGTACGCCCTCGGGAGAATTTCAAATATTTAACCGGGCTTATCTTATTCTGTCTCAGTCGTTTTATATTCCGAACCTTATTTTTTCCTGATATTTCACTGTGAAAGAAATTAATTTGAAAAATTTTAGAACAAAAGAATTAAGTTCAGAAAGTGAAATATTCAAAAAAAATTTTGTTGCAAATTTTTAAAATAAATGAAACTATTCTGAGGAAATTGTATAAAAAAATTTAAAAAAAACTTCTTTTGAAATTAATCTGCGATCTAAGAAAAAAAAAATGTTTTTTATGAGATATAATTTAATATAAACTGAGTTCTTGATCATTTTTATATTTTTATACTAAGATGTTAAGTCGGGGAGGAAAAGTGGTTTTTTTTTTATCTTGAAACAATCCCTGAGAGAGGAAAAATTCAGGTCTCCGTTCCATTTTCTCCGGAGATGATCCTGGAACCCTTGATGGAGTCTGATAAACGTCGAGGTCCTCATAGCCCCAATTAGGGCGAAACTCTTTTTTTCCTCCCCCGCGCTTCTTCACTCTTTTCCTCTTATTTAACTTTATTTTTCTACACGTCTCGGGGAAAAAAGGAGAAAAATAAAATGGCTAAAATGTGAAGAAAACTTGACGTTGATTTCAACAGCTCTATTAAGCGTTTTGAGATTCAAGACAAAATGGAAAGTTGAAAAAACCGCTTACAAAAAGTGGCCTATGGAATTGGCCCAAATACTTCGGCTACTGTGTTCTTTTAATTTAGAAGTTGAGTTGCTTATTTACTGCTTGATATACATTTATGATATGGTAGGCATAAAATAATCTGAGGTCAGTGAGCCTAATCAGTCTGGCTTTTTGAGTGGAAGGACGAGGTAAGTCAAGGAAAAATATTCCTTTTTTTTTCTTTCTTTTATAATGTTGAACCCTGACAAAGAATACGGTCGATTGCACACCGTTGCGGTCTGCCGGTCTCCTAATGCCCAAAATGCCTCGAAATAATCAAGGACTCGGACGGAAAAAATACGTACTTACGAGGTAAGAAAAATTCTGTTTTTTTCTGTTTGCTTTCCACCTCCAAAGGGCTGAAAGTCCCAATTACGCATACTTCTCTTTTGGTCAGTAAGTTATCGGAAGAATCACCGTTGCCTTCACAAGCAGGAGTACCGAATTTCAAGTTATTCTGCTAGCGAAAGTATAAAACTCTAAAAACCACTTTTTTCCCCTTTTACCTTTTCTTCTTCCAATTCTGGCTCTCCCAGTTCACCGATTGACTTGAAATCGTCAGTTTTTTCCGGAAAATCTCATGGCTGCAATTTTCAGCAAATTTTTTGGGTAGGAAGACTTTTTAATGTCGCCTTTGCTAAAGACCCTTTACTAGAAAAAGTAGGATTATCTAGACTTTCATGGTCTTTTGGGCTGGAAATATCTTTTTATTTTCAAAATTAACCCTACTTCCATTGTCTAATTTAAATAAGGGGTAAGGGAGCTTTTAATGGTAACTTTTTATTCCCAAGAAAGCCTCAAGTGTAAAATTGCTTAATTGTCCAATATTTATATTCCCTTCACACTGACAAACTAGTTCTTTTTTTGCCTTCATTTTGTCTATTATCTTAGAATTGTAAAGGTTTACTTACCGTTAAGAAAAGGGGAAACAAAGACAAAAAAATTAACTTTTATTGTACAAAAGAGGTTAAATATACTGAAGTATTTCATTGGAGATTTTTTCTACCAACCAGCAGCGACGTTTGGACGCCCACGCATGCGCTTTTTGAGTCCGCCATGATTTTAACCTGCCTCAAACAGATTTAAATTTTTTTGTGATTGTAAAATTTGTCTTCTTACTTTAATGATGACAGAAAATCATAAAAATTTAACGTCTTCTTGTTTTATTATGGATTTCTTGCAAATCTTGAGGGTTTTCTGCCGGACTACTGAAAAATTAATTTTTTTATTATTATTATTTTTTTTTTTATGACGGACCCAAATTCATTAAAAATATCGGTATTGAAATATTCTTTCTCAAAGACATTTTATTGGATTACCCTCCATGTCTGCTTTTTGGGAGTCTCTTTCATACCTGGAGTTTACTATCTGCTCTAGAAATTCTGAAACATTTAAAAATATGAATTTAGAATTGAAGAATCAAGAAATCTCAAAATGGATGTTCAAGAAAAATCGTTTTTGATCGTAGGAGTATTAAGCCATCGCCCTTGATATCTAATGAAGCGGAGATAAAATGTCAGATATTTTATAATTAGTTCTGTCTAGATAAGCGTCTATGCTTTTACGTCATAGCACGTTTAAATCCTATGTCGAAAGTACATTTTTAAAAAAATATTTCAAGACTACCTTGAATAAATTGAATAAAAAATCATATTTATTAGAATAGATTTTTTTAAGAGATGGAAAGGCATTTTTTATGCAATTTTATTGACCGGACGGCTGTCATTAAGCAACCGTAAATAAGTGATTCAGGGACAGGCTCTTCAAGATGACTATTGCATGAGGATTTTTTTTTCTCTTTTTTTTTCTGTCCGACAGGAATCTTAACTAATCACTTTAAGACCCCCGCATCGATTACCCCGCCACATATAACTTGTCCTACAGAATATTCTCTTTTTTTTCCGACTTATTTATACTGACTTATATTTATATCATTATTTATGTTCGTTTTCTATTTAAAAATTGACCAAATCTTATGCACTTATTTTTACTTTTGTTCAACTGGGAGATAAGATGAGCAGATGTCCAAAATTCCAAGGCACGCTATAAAATAAAGGGGTTTTCTTGGGTTAAAAGACTGTAAATAACCGTGTTTCTTGGCGATAAAATCGAGGAAAGCCGTCAAAAAGATTTTAAACGCTGAAAACCCCGATGAAACTGGTCTTTTTACACCAAAAAACGAAGTAAACGATCGAAAACGGGGTAAGAAAGATGTTTAACGCCGAAAAAACGGGTGTTTCTTGACCAGGAAGTCGAGGAAAACGGCCCGGTCGATGGGTTTGCTCGAACAACCGTTTAAATAGGGTTTTAAAGGTTCAAATACCCGTTAAAAATGGTGTTTATTCTCCATCGAGGAAAACGATCCGGTAAAAAAAGATGTTATACGCCCGTACGCCTGTTAAAACTCGATAAAACGGGTGTTTATACACCAGGAAGTCGAGGGAAACGGTCCAAAACCCGCTCGATTGGTGGTAAATGCTCGAATAACCGTTTAATTAGGGTTTTTAAGGTTCAAATACCCGTTAAAAATGGTGTTTCTACACCATCAAGCAAAATGATTCGGTATAAGAAGATGTTATACGCCCGAACGCCTGTTAAAACTCTATAAAACGGGTGTTTATACACCAGGAAGTCGAGGGAAACGGTCCAAAACCCGGTCGATTGGTGGTAAATGCTCGAATAACCGGTTAATTAGGGTTTTTAAGGTTCAAATACCCGTTAAAAATGGTGTTTCTACCCCATCAAGCAAAACGAGTCGGTAAAAAAAGATGTTATACGCCCGAACGCCTGTTAAAACTCGATAAAACGGGTGTTTATACACCAGGAAGTCGAGGGAAACGGCCCAAAACCTGGTCGATAGGTGTTGATTGCTCAAACAACGGTTTAAATAGGGTTTTAAAGGTACAAGTACCCGTTAAAAATGGTGTTTATACACCATCTAGAAAACGATCCGGTAAAAAAAAGATGTTATGCGCCCGAACGCCGGTTAAAACAGGGTTTTCTAGTCCAGAAAATGACTCAGAACTTGATAAGAAGGGTGTTGGGCTCCAACACCCAAAAAACGGTTGCTTCTAGATCAGAGAATCGATGAAAACTGCCTAAACTGGTTTAAATGGTGTTGAACACTGGAGCGAGTGTGCAGCTGCCCCAAAGTGACCTACAGCGGGGTAATGGGACACAAAACTCAAAAACGGGAGTTTTTAGGTCAGTTTTTATCGATTCTCTGGGCTTTTTTGGTGTTGGTGCTCAACACCCTTTTTTTACAAGTTCTGGGTCATTTTCTGAACTAGAAAACCCCGTTTTAGCAGGCATTCGGGCGTATAACATCTTTTTTTCACCGGGTCCTTTCGCTTGATGGTGTAGAAACACCATTTTTAAGGGGTCACCTTGGTTATCACAAGTTTCTACTAAAAAAATATGCAAAAAATAAATAAACCATTGTGTATTTATCTTATCTAGTTCTAATGAGATTAAAGGTTATTTAAAAGCACATTTATAACATCAATAAAAAAAAATTGTGAGTGTAAAAAATTAATATGTGATGTAAAACGTTAATCTCGCCATAAAAACGCAATAAATTCCCACTTGGGCACGGAACTACGATTTAAATCAATTTAATTATTTTTTAAAATTTACGATTGTTTTTTTATTACTCAATTAATGAACTCGTTAAATGTTTAATTGCTGTTTTTATTGTTTATAACTTTTTTTTCTAAAAGTGTTTGAACGGGTAATTTTTTCATTGAAAATTGTACAAAATGAACTTGGAGTTCGATTGAATGTTGGAGGATGTGGGAAGGGGGGACGATACTCTCGCGGGTTGAAAGGAAGCGTTTCGAAGTCACGATCCTCTTTTCCCTCCGTATCGCCTCCTCTCACGGAGATCCCTCGTCAGTTGTCCTTATCTATGGAAACTGAATAGTGATGAGGCCTCACGGGTTCAAACTTCGATACTCGGAGAACGCTGACATCAAACCCGCCTCCCCCTTTCAAAAGGGGCGGAGGCGAAACAAGTATCTTGATCGACGTGACTTTCATCGATTTTTTCAACGATTCCTTCCTTTTATCAAATATCTCATGTAAACCTAAATTCTAATCTAACATATCAATAATATAAATCAGCAATAAAGAATCCTCTCATTTGAAAGAAGAGAAAAACAATATATTTTAAAAAATGAAGTTCACAAAATAAGTGTGATTATGAATGATATAAAATGTCGGGTAGTAGGGCGTGGACTCGATAGAATGCGCCTTAGATATCGCATCTGATCCTTTTATAGCTTTCCTCCTTTCGTATATTGACTTTTACGAAAAGAGTTCATTTTTTAAAGGCCATGGGGGAAAGTGTTAACTGCAATAAAATCGTCGTTTTATTCTTTTGCCGCTTCTTTTTGGTGAAAACATTGGATAAAAATGTTTATTGCTATTATTATTTATTACAATGAAAGAGAAAAAATCAATTTTATTGGTTTTTTTAAACCTCAAAATTCTAAAAGTGGTGCAAAATCGTCTTTGCCAGTAAGGTGAGCACAGGCGGAGGTTTTTCTGTTGCCTTGGCATGGCAAAAAAGTTTAAATTTTGGCGAAAAGTAGTATTTGTCTATCCACCAGATAATCTCGTCAAAACCTACTAAATTGCTTGCGATTTTTTTGGAAAATTTTTTTTTTTTTCGAAAAGTAAGTTTTACATTTTTCAAGAAATTTTTTTTTTTCGGAAGTCCCAAAATAACGAGAGCGAGCCTTTAAAAAAAATTTCGGACGATTTTTAGTTCTCAAAATATAGGAAAGAAATTTTAGGGGTGAAAGTGCTGCCATCTCTTGTATTTGAAACAAAATTTTCTGGAGGTATGATCCCCCTTAAAAGTTCTATAATGTACCTAACGAATTATTTAATCCTAAAATTTTTATTCATATTTATTTTGTACGAAGTAAAATGGAACTTCTAAACTCCATGTTGTGATATCTGAAAAAAAGCTGGTGTTAAAACTTAAAAGGAATTCTGAGGTGGGAGAGTATATCAGGCAAAAAGGAAGAAAAAAATAGAATCGGAGGTAGAAAAAAAAAAAGACAGAAAGCCATACTTATAAAATACCTCTAACAATTATCTCTACTAGAAAGGAATCGAGAGAACGGATTTAGAAGAAGGAAAGATAAACAAAAACGAGAAGAAGGGGAAGATTCGGATCGAAAAAAGAGGCAGTTAAGTCTGCAACTTACGAGTCAGGCCTTCGGGTGACAACTTACGGAGACTCTCAGGATTTTTTCCTTCTCTCTCTTTCGGTGTTCTTTTTTTTCTGGTCCGGATGAAATCTCGCTTTTTTTCCCCTTCTTCGATTCTTCGGTTCTAAAATAAAAAATGTATTATTTTATTGATATTTGTTGAGGGGAAAAAATTTTGGTTAATTAATTTTTTCTTAATTTAAGAAGTGGAAAATTAAATTAGTATGTCTTAGTGCTTTTAGAGATTAAAAAATTCTTGCGGAGGAAAGTGGGTTTTTTAAAAAAGAAGCTGAGTCTGAAATTAAAACAGAAGGGATCCATAATATAAATCATCCAGACTTTTCATTAGAGAGCCTCGCTTTTCCAGCCAAAGGAGGCGGAGTGATTAGCGCCAGAGCCCCCTCTTCCCCCTGCATTCATCTAAATAAGGTAGGAAGTCTCGCCTAAACTTCGTAAACTTGTCGAGGGAAAACTGGCTGAGAAGAGGGAGCTTCTGTCGCCGTCGAGAGAGAGAAAGCGAATTAAAAGTTTCGCCTACGCAAACGTCCCGAAAGGGAGGGAAAGTTTGAAAGGGGGTGGGAATAAGTGAAGATCCAGAAACTTTGAAAAGGGACCCAAACTGTTTTCCCTCTTTACCCCGAAAACTTTCCGTCCTCCTCCCCTTAAATGGAGAAAGATATGTATTCACAAAGTTCGCCCTCTTATTTTCGCCCTCCCAATCCTCTTTTTAAAACAAAGGCTCTTTCAACTCTTTTTCATTTCGAGGACACCTTGAATGAAAAACTTTTCAAACATAAAATAGTAAGATAACATAGTAGCAGAAGGTTCCTCAAGAATTATGATCTTTTTTTACTTTCTTGAAACTCTAATCTGGTCTTATCTTTGATTTGGCGTGCAACTTTTGCTGTCGTTGGAAGAAGGCTGTTAGCGCGTTTTTATTACCTGCTTTATTTTTAAGTCACCAATTTTCAAGGTGACAAAAAGCTTAGATTGCGAATATGATTAAAAAAGTATATTTGAAGTCTACCGGGTAATAGGAGAGACTAGCCCTGTCTAAATAAGGAGGAGGAAAGAAAGAAAAAGAAGAACACAGTAGGTAACTGCAAAAAAAACAGGGCTCACTGTCGACTGATCGACTTTCAGCATTTACTTATATCATATCCGAGACGATCTGTACCAAATTTCAAGTCATCTGTCCTTAGGGAGCCGAGATCCAGATGCCCAGAGCAACTTCTATTTTTGCTTCATGCGCAATCGAGGCTACTTTAACCCTTTCGAGACCGCATCTGACGACGGATTCTCTGCGCTACTGGCGCAGCACTTTTCCTCTCACTTCTCCCCGACCGCTCCCAGCGCCCAGCAAAGCACAGAAAGCGACGAGTGATGCGATCATCACATAGTTCATTTCTTCCTCAAAAGATGGCCAGTTTTTGCATGTCGCTAGCGCCACGGGAAGCAAAGGTAGTAAATATCTTAAAGAGGCTTCCCCCTGATCCCGCTGGGCAACTAAAGTCGCCTGCGGTCTCCAAGCGACATTCGCGCATGGCAACTATAGTCGCCTGCGTTATCGAAAGGGTTAAGGCTGAGGATTATCACAAAGACGACTTGGGCAGTGATTGCATTTTGAAAAAAACTACGGAGATTTCATGAATTGAAAGGTGGATAACCCTTATGCAAATAGAATATTTACATTTCGTGACTGAAAGAGGACATCGAAGTTAAAGAGAAGTCGAGTTGACAAGAGGCCGTAAAGAATGTGACGTTATTTCGCTTTGTCTCACGTGAGTTTTAAGGGGAAAGGGGTTGGTTGTCACCTGAGAAAACGTCGGCCACCCTCCAGAAGAGATAGAAAAAGAAACCACCCCAATTTCGCCAGACAATTTATCGCCTCGACTGAGAGACTCACATAAAATCTAAACATTACGATATGGCTTTCTTTTTCTCCCTCCATCTTTTTTTTTTCCCGTTCAAACGTCACCTTTATCAACCCTCTTCCCTCGCACACTGTTTAGTAAAGCCATAATTTACCCAACTGACGTCACCTCTGATGGAAAAGTGATGTAAATTTAAGTTTACTTTCTCTCCTTTTTTTCGGGAAAATCGGACTTTTCTGATAACACGGTGAGGTTTTTTTGTGAAAGAAAAACTCGTCAGAAAAAATATAAGAAAGGGTCGAGATTTCCACACAAATCGTCTGTTTACCAGTTACAGTCAAGGGGTTTCCAAGAGTTTTCCTTCTTAGACATTTGATCCTTTTGAGATAAAAGGATGGAAAAGAAGGGAAATTGTTGTATTGAGGCCGGTTTTCGAGATGCTATCCGGAAAATCGACATGTATTCCAATAACGGAGGGTCATTGGTATTCAACCCCTTATCTCCTCTTATCTCATCCCCTCCACTTCCTAATTACATCCAGCTTATCTCCAACTGCTAATCACAAAATAATTACACTTTCGGAGTTTACTTTTTACACCACTTAACGTTGTTTTATTTCCTAGTAAGACGGGTCAGTTAATAGGAAGTCTTTATTTTACGACTGGTTATAAATCACGGCTCCTGAACGAAAACTGTCTACCGTACTCGTTTAGGATGAAATTGTTATTCTAAAGGAGCTATCTGACGATTAAGGGGGGGAGACGTAAAACCTCGGCAAATTGAATTTAAAGATTAGTTTTTAGGTGCTTTTTTTATCGATTTATTAAGGTAATCAGAAAAAGTGACAGATCAGCTACCATATATGAGGGGGGAAAATTGAAAAATTAAAATGATGAGAATCTGGCTCATGCCTAGAAATAAGAAGAAAAGTACTGGATTGAAGAGCTTCCAACGAAAACTTCCCTAAAGAGAAGTAACAATTTAGGAGGGGAAGTATAAGGGAACGAAAGTACAACGAAGGAGAATGTATAAGGGAGGAATGTATGAAGGAGGTGGAAGTATAAGGGAGAGGAAGTATAATGGAGGGGGAAGTTTTTTTGTTTTTTTTAAATTTTCCAGGTTTTCTTCTTTTTTTTTTTTTGAAAAATTTTCCGAGTTTTTTTTTTAATTTTCCGAGTTTTTTGTTTTTTCGAAAAATTTTCCGAAAATTTTTTAAGTTTTTTTCTTTGTCAAAAAATTTCCTAAATTTTTGTTTTTTTGCGTTTTTTTTTCTGAAAAAGTTTTTAAGTTCTTTTTTTTTCGAAAATATTTTTAAGTGTCAAGGTAGAAATAATGGGCTCTTCGGCCTAGGGATATGCCTCTCGTAATGGGTAGAAGTATGAAATTTCTCCCTACTAAAAAAAAATAATAATAATTAAAAAGTGGCAATTTTTTACACCAAAAATTCGTAAAAAATATAAGGAGTATTTGGTGAAAATTTGGTGAAAATTGGACCAACGCGAACGGTTCGAATTTTTTAAAATTTCAAACAGCCATATCTCCGCCATTTTTCGAAATTCAAAAATCGCTCTCGTTACATTCTTGTTTATCGGCTAAAGAAATTTTTGTGAAAATCGGTTGAAAACTGTGGCCGTAAAGTGTTTCGGAAAAAAATGCTACGGCGAGCCGGAACCACAGACAAAGTTGAGATCGGTATAGATCAATATTCGATTTGACCCTCCGGGGTCTGGAAGACCCCTCCCCAAAAACCCGACGTGGAGGGTATCACCATAACTTCTTTAAGAAGTTAAAAAGAGAAATCGTTTCTTCTAGTTGAGGAAGATCAGTTTCCACCCCTCCCTTGAAAATATTTTCCTGAATAATAGAAACTCCATGCATTCTAAAGCAACCTTTTAAAAACTTCTCTTTTTTTAAAACACAAAAACCCCCGCAGGTAAAAAAGGCGAAAGTTGCGTCACGTTTTGGGTAATAAATAAAAAAACCCTTCTCAGGGGGTAGTTACGCCTTTGTGCGATACGAGGTTTTCGGCCTAACTTTCACTCGGAGAAAGGGGTGGCTCTTACGTCAAACGTCAGAAATTGAGGGTGGAAAAAAAAGGTTGGGAGAAATCTCGTTTTTATTTCCCCTTTTCTTCCTGTGCCTGAAGGTCCCCATATTTCAAAAAGCTTTCACATAGTCGAAATGAATCTGGCAACTTCAAGAGTAACCGGTTTTAATATTTTGTCATTTCTTCAGATCATCACCGGTTGAATACTGACAGTATCAAATCTATTGCATCCAGCTGATCCTAATATTTAGCAAAGAAGACAGTGCATAGAAAAGTCTTTTGTTCGCTTTTTTTTCTTCTTCATTTTTGTTTTATCGTTGACCTGTTTGATGTTTAAAGTAAAACTTGACGCGTTTTGTTCAAATGTCGAACAGTTTAAGATAGACTCAGGTTGGCGTTCAAGGTTGAATACAAATATCCGGGTAGCGACCGGCGACGTGACCCGAGGATTAGGGTGTAGGTGCCCCCTCGTAAAGCGTTACCGGCGGTGAGATATGCAAAGTGTTTATTTATACCATAAACTTCCTTTTACTCTTTTTTTTTTTTAAAAAAAGTACAATCAAAACAAATGGCGTAAGAGGGTTGTCCAGTTCGTCCCGTGGGGAACATTCGGTCGCCATCGTAGGGTGAAGTTTGCCCGGGGAAGTGTAATTACCTGAGGGGCCGATTCACCCCTAACGAACAACCATTTCTCCTCCCTTCTATGTTTATAAATTAGTTATTAATCCACCCAATAACAGAAACCTTAAACATTCTAGAATAAAGAATCATACTAATTTCTTTCAAATTTGTATTCAGTCGAAGGGGAATCCGTCGGATTACCATTTTCGCTGGCCTCGGCACAATCTCCTTTTTTTCCCTTCTGGGGTCGATGTTTTGAAGGGGAGGCTGAAATTGAAGAGGGAAGTCCTGGGAATATATAGGGAAAAAGGAGAGAAAAAAAAAATTTTTTTCGGAGGGATAGACGGTCGGTTGGCGCCTTGGAATTCAACGTTTAATATAAGAATAAAGAAAGATGCTTGGTGAATTTGCGGTTTTTTCACCCCAACATCCCCTTTTTTTTCGCTCTCATCTTCATCTTTCCCACTTAAAGGGGCGGGCCTGGAAGATCCATGTGCATAATTCAAAAGATAGCTTGGGGGCTCAGGCGATTCATAACAACTGGCGTCTGAACGCTACTCATCAAGCATAAATAGCATTTCGAATAATGCTTTTGTTCATCCAAATCTTCAGATTAAAAGCACCTGATGGGGTGTAAGTATTACACCAAAAGAAAGGTTTCCACTATGTCCTCCCAGTCACATGATTTTTTATCGCACTCTGTGAGGTATCAAGGACGATTAAGTTTGTACGTCTGTAGTTCATTCGGCGAGGAGCGGTAAACAAAATATTTTACGGACGGCTTCTAAGTATCTCATTCAACGGCACTACATGTTTTTTGAAGTGCTAAATCGGAATTAAAAGCCTTCGGGGATTTAGAAACCTACGGGGGAAAACGGGAACCTTCGCAGCATCTCCCAAAACGCTTGCTATTTTTGATGATACCGCTATGGTCTACCACAAACGCAAAGGATGCATCTTTGGGGAACAACCTTCGCAGCCATCATTGGGAATCTACATTTAGGGATTTTGAACCTACGCGGCTAAACGGGAACCTTCGCAGCATCTTCCAAAACGCTTGCTATTTTGATGACACAGCATCTTCCAATACGCTTGCTATTTTGATGCTACCACATAGGTCTGCCAAAAACTCAAAGGATGCATTTTTGGGGAATCTTCGCATCCATCATTGGGATTCTACATTGAGGGATTTTGAACCTACGCGGCCAAACGTGAACCTTCGCAGCATCTCCCAAAACGCTTGCTACCGATACCGCTGGGATGATACCGCTTAGGTAGGGATGATACCGCTAAGGTCTGCCAAAAACTCAAAGGATGCAGTGTTGGCATCCATCGCATCCATCATTGGGATTCTACATTCAGGAATTTTGAACCTACGCGGCCAAACGTGAACCTTTGCAGCATCTTCCAAAACGCTTACTATTTTGGATGATACCGCTTAGGTCTGCCACAAACTCAAAGAATGCATTTTTTGGGAACCTTCGCAGCCATCATTGTGATTCTACATTCAGGGATTTTGAACCTACGCGGCCAAACGGGAACCTTGCAGCATCTCCCAAAACGCTTAGGTACTATTTTGGATGATACCGCTAAGGTCTACCACAAACTCAGAGGATGCATCTTTGGGGAACAATCGTCTCAGCCATCAGTGGGAATCTACATTCAGGGATTTCGAACCTACGCAGCCAAACGAGAACCTTCGCAGCATCTGCCAAAACTCTTGCTATTTTGGATGATACCGCTTAGGTCTGCCTCAAACTCGAAGAATGCTTCTTTTGGGGAAACGGGCAAACGGTATCCCTCCCAAAACTCTTGCTATTCTGGATAAAGCCACTTGGTCTGCCACAAACTCAGAGAATCTTCTTCAATATTTCTGTGTCTCTCCACTGGATTTTGGTTTTTTATTTAAATCACTTAAATAAAATTCTTTTCTTTTTTTAATTTTTATTTACGGGACCGGTTTCGAAATCTCATGTGATTTCGAAATGGACAAAAGCTATCTGCATTCGTATGGATGGTCGATCGATTAATAAAAACCCCATTGTCATCGGAGGCATATACGACAGAACTCAACACCATACTCGATTTAGCAAAAAGAAACGGATACGACCCTAACATCATTTCAAAGCGCATCATCCCAAAACGACTGAAGAAATGGACCGTCGAAGAAGGAACGCATCTTACCGCTTCACAGCAAATAAAAGGATATTGCTGTTTACCATACACTAAGAACATATCCGAACAACTTAGTAAAATCATAAAAAACGACGGAATAAGATCAGCATTCAGAGGAGAGCCTTCTCTGGGCAGAATTCTATGTAACGGCAAAGACGAAGTCGATATTTGGAAAAAATCAGGATGCTACAAACTACGATGTATGGACTCGTGTGGTTTTTTCTACATTGGAAAAACCATTAGAAAATTTGAAGAAAGAATAAAAGAACACCGACCAACATCAACAAAATTTTCAGAGTTCAAGAATCACTTACCTAATAGAAAAGAATCATCTATTCAACGAACAAAACGTCGATTTTCTACACATAGAACGAAGAGACAGTGTACTTTCGTGGCTCGAACAATATGAAATTCAAAAAGCTAAAAAAGAAAAAGGAGAAAAATGTCTAAATAATATAGAACCGTTAAAGTACACTATCGTTCCCCACATATTACGTCAGCAACAAGATCGCGTCACTCACTCGAACCGATGAACCCGAAACGAAAACGGAGCCTCTATCTTACCAAGAAGGTTTCCAAGATTGTTATCTTTTTATAATGTAATTTCCTACAAGAACCACGTTTCTTAATTTGTTAAATTTTTTCATTTTTTCATTTTAATACTCTAATTTTCAAGTAACAGGTAAATTTTTCATAACATTCTTCTGTAATTCGTCTACAATGAAAATGTCGTTCAATTTGTTTTAGGCTGAAGATGAAATCACATGAGATTTCGAAACCGGTCCCGTAAATAAAAAATTAAAAAAAGAAAAGAATTTTATATAAGTGATTTAAATAAAAAACCAAAATCCAGTGGAGAGACACAGAAATATTGAAGAAGATTCTCTAAAGTTAACTCCACCATAGTTCACTAAAAACAACAACTCAGAGAATGTTTCTTTGGAGAACCTTCGCGGCAACCACCAAGAACCTTCCTTCGGGAATTGAGGAACCTACGCTGATTAAAATTCCATGTCGCTCTGAATACATATCAAGGCCTCATGGATTTAGTGAAAATATTTCAAAAAATCTTGCTCTTCCTTTTTTGGTCAGCAATATCAATAATTTTTTTCTTCAATTTTTAGACGGTTTTGAAGAATTTTTTCTGTTTCATGTAATAATCGGTTCCTGTTTGGTAAGTTAAAATTGTGCACGATGTTGCACTCTCAGTAAAGGGCGAAATCAGCATTTTGTATTCAAGTCAGTCAATAAATAAAAACTCGCCACCGGAGAGGATATCGTTTATTCCCATATATTTGTCATGAAACATTGTAGAATTTAAAAAAAAAAAATATTTTTTGCATAAAAAAAAGGTGCAATTTCACTTCTGAGATAAGCCAACAATGAAGACTTGGTTAAAGGACTTATCTTAACCTTTATAAAGTTTAGTCTCTTTTATCTTTTTACCTTAGTAAACTTTTGTCGCTTTTTTTTTTCCTTTTTTTATTTATCAAAGCTATTTTGAGACAGATCTCGCGATAAAATTGCATCAGACAAGCCCTCGAGGATTGAGGGACGTTAATAAAGAGTCGAGTTTAATTAAAAACCCTTTCTAGTTCAAAATCTCGTCTGGGATCCTCTTTTCTACTATTCTACTCCCTTGACATTATTTAATTTCGAAAATTAAATTTTAATTAAACAAAAGGCGAGTTGAATAATAAAATTTAAAAATCCATGATGGTAGTAGGTAATAATTTTTTCCTTTTTTTCCCCTTCTTATGCGTTAGAGCCCCCTGTGTGAAAAATCGGGTGCAGATGTAAACAATGTCTAACCTCCCCCCTGTATATATCGCGTTATTAGAAGGCGTCTGCTTGTTCGAGGTACAAGATAATCTCATCTTGAGTCTCCCCTGTTTCTCCCCCTCTTGAATATAGAGGTTCTCTGTAATTGCTGTTAGTTAAGGGGAGGTTATATGGCGGTTGTACTCTGGGAGCAGCAGGTGTGGGAGACTTTCGTTAATTAGAGATGGGCGCAACATCGGGGCCCTTAAATTCCCCGGAGTTGGGCCACTTCTTTGAATTAATTTCACGGAGTACTCGACACCTGTGTGGTCTCTCGTTCCCAAAACCGGCATAATTTAGTCGAAATCTACAAAATTAGTTCGACCTTTTTCGTAATTCAGCGATAATTTGAACCTTGAGTTTTTTGTTTAATTAAAAAGAAACTCAAAATTGTTAAAATTCTTACTCAAGTCACGATTTTAAAATGAAAATTGTCTTAATTTGAAGTTGCTCAAGAAAGCTTCCTAGAATAAATTGAAAGGTTCAAAGTAGCGATGATTGTACGTTGTAAAAAAAATGGGAGAGAAAAATGTTCCCGCTGGATTTATTAAAGTAAAGCCTACCTTTATGCTAAAAGGACCCCTAGCTTCCCCATGTGTGGTTATGAAAAAAGATTGGGAGGGTCGAATTGCTCAATCGCGCACCCGTGGTAATCCGAGATCATGTTTGACACGGCGAAAAGGAAAAAAAAAAGCCCCTACGAAACTCATATCACACGGTAAACAGACCGCGTAGAGAAAATTTGATGAGGAACCGTTGGATGTTTTACACAAATCTGCCCTAACCTTTTTCCTCCCTTTTTATGATCATTGGCCACAATATAACAGAAGAAATTTGAGATAAAAAATGAGAAAAGTTTTATTTAAGTTTATAAACTTGTAAACTCTGAAAACTCGGGATTTTATATACTAGAATTTTTTTTTAACTTTCACTGGAGCTACATAGTAGCCGGTGGCGTAATAATAGCCGCCTGAAGCTGGTTTTTAGGTTTAGAAAAATGATTGTTTCAATTACTTTAGGGTCCGTTATACCACTTAATTCGGCAGCGTTTTTCTTTGAAATTTTGCTCCACTTTGGCGAGAAAACTGTTGGTTTTTTCAAATTTTTTTCTTTTTGATTTGGCTTTCAAATACATGCAATACATTTTCGCAAAGCCGAAAAATCATAAAAAAATGACGAAAATCAGAAAAACGTACATCTCGTCCGAAAGTATTCTCGTCCTAAAAATAATAGAAAAAGGAAATGTATAAACTGTATTCTCGTCCGAAAGTATTCTCGTCCTAACAGGCAACGCCCTTATTTAGGACGAGATGACAGTAGGACAAGAAGACATTCGGACGAGTGGTTTTCAATTTTTTTAATATTATTATACTCTAATAAAATAGAAATCATCTTGTCCGAAAGTATTCTCGTCCTACTGTCTTCTCGTCCTAAAAATATGTGTAAAATAAAATATTACTTACTTAAAATTAAATGAAATGTATTCTCATCCGAAAGTATTCTCGTCCTACAGTCTTCTCGTCCTAAAACTAACGTACAAAAATTGCTGCTTCGGAGAAATGCGGCAGCGTGCCACCCATGCAAGTTTTATCAGGTGTACAAAATGAAACTCGGCTAAAATCTACAAAATTCAAATTTATATATATAAACCCTGTGGCTGAGTTTCATTTTGTACACCTAATAAACTCCTTTTTGCTCCTACCGAGCTCATCATCCATCCCAGGGCCGCCTACAGGGTGAGCACATCCTCGCGAGAGGAAAAAAATTAAGCCCTTTGTGTCACAAAACGAGCTGATCCTCGCAAAAATAAACTAACAAACCGACCTTGACTTGCTGGGGTAGAACGCTGCCGCATTTCTCAGACGCAGCATTTTTGTACGTTAGTTTTAGGACGAGAAGACAGTAGGACGAGAATACTTTCGGATGAGATTACATTTCATTTAATTTTAAGTAATATTTTTTTTACACATATTTTTAGGACGAGAATACTTTCGAACGAGATCATTTCTATTTTATTTAAGTATAAAAATTGAAATCCACTTGTCCGAATCTCGTCCATCTCGTCCTACTGTCATCTCGTCCTAAAAAGGGGCGTAGCCTGTTAGGACGAGAATACAGTTTATATTTTTCTTTTTCTATTATTTTAGGACGAGAATACTTTAGGATGAGAATACTTTCGGATGAGATGTGTGCCCCCAATCTAATTTCCACTGTTTATGAGGTCATCTGTTATGCTGGCCGTCCGTCAGTCCGTTTGTTGGGCTTAAATCAAGAAAACCCTGTATAAACTGTGCTTTTTGTTATTTGAACATATGTTTTACTGCTTTTTGGGTGTTTTTTTATGGTTATTTTAATCATGTTAACCTGGTTTTTCTATCTGGAAGTCTCAGGTGAAATATGACTTACAAAGATGTCGCTTTTTACGGCGTTTTTCCCCCTGCCTTGCGCTTTGATCTTCCTTTTTCTTCCTTATCTTTCGCACATAAATTAGCAACTTAGCATTTTAATTTTAACTTGTATAATAATTTTAAACTCAATTTAAAATTTAAATCTCAATCAAGGCTCGACCATTTTTGAAAGAGTGACAAAATATTTTTTTTTCCTTTTTATGGAATTGGACCCGTGATTGTCTCACGGAAAGGCTCGCCCTCGCTCGCTCTGATGGAACTTGTTCGGATTTACATAAAATCGAAATTCGGAAACAAACACAATTATATATCGGTTTCCCAGGGTCTCTCTGAAGAGCCGAAAAAAGGACGGGGGAGGAAGATCACGTTTGTATTTCTTTTATTTTCAACGTTTTTCTTTCTCGGTGATGGAACAAAGAGAGAAAATGCCTAAAACATGAAGTAAAGATGTTAATCAAGTTTAGAATAGAAAGGTAACTGTATTTTTAAGAAGTCTTAAATATTGTCATTCATCGATGGTTTTGTTGTCAAACAAACAATAAAAAGTCGATAATTTGCATGTTTAAGCCGTGGGGTTCGGAATAGGAAAGAAGTTGTCTGTCACGGCAGGTTTGATTGACGGATCGGGTCGTAAAATGACGTAGTTTTGACGTCACGAGGTTTTATAGCCACTCATAAACCCCCCCAGAAGTCTCCCCCTCTGCCACCTTATCCCGTCTCTCACTCTCGCCTTTAAAACCCACTCTTTTTCTCTCTCGTCTGTCATGGAGAAGGCCCCCATTCATCAAACCTGACCCAGTGGCCGGGACTCGGACGGGGTTGACGCCCTCGCGACGAAGACAAAAGAAGGAGAAAAAAAACTCACTCATTCACGTCGGTTTTTTTTATAGTGGGACTCTCGTAAAGTTCAATACTCCGCTGTAAAAAGTTACTTATTTAATAGCACTCTTGAAAAACACCATTTTTTACATCCTTTTTTTATATTCTCGAGGACAGAATCCGACCTTCAAAAACCCCTCGTCATTTCTCGATTACTAAACAAATTCAACGTTTATTCCGTCTATCATATTTAAAATGATATAATAATAATTCCTTTTATAACTAAATCTATCGATATTGAAGCTACATGGCCGTAGAAACTGAGCGACATGGCCGGAGAAACTGGGCAACATGGCTGACAACTGTCGCCGGCCATCTGCCTCTCTCGGATATGGGATCGACGTCCCCTCAAACATGGAGTTAAGCAAGCTCGTTTCGCCGGTTCGGTCTCACTATTTTTGTTACCGTGATTTTAGACACTGTGGGGCATATAATAGTCTGAAAATTTTATTTCATTTTCGTTTTTAGTATTTTTTCTTACGACTCTCATAATTCACGGATTATGCAGTAGGTTTTTAACCGAAGAAAACGCCCAAAAATCCTCTAGAAAGGTTGTTTATATCGTTATAAAGCGTGGTTTTTGCACGAAAAACTGAAGAAAACGGTTAAAAGGGAGTCTCTTTGCCAAAAACCCAAGAAGAACGCCCCAAAATCCGGTTAATTGGTAGTTTTCGGCCCATAAAAACGAGCAGAACTCACGGAAAACGGTTAAAAGAGAGTGTCTGAGCCAGAAAACCAAAAAGAACGCCCCAAAATCCGGTTAATCGGTCGTTCTAGTCCCATAAAAAACGATAGAACGCACGGAAAACGGTTAAAAGAGAGTGTCTGGGCCAGTAAACGAAGAAGAACGCCCTAAAATCCGGTTAATGGATCGTTCTAGTCCCATAAAAACGAGCAGAATGCACAGAAAACGGTTAAAAGAGAGTGTCTGGGCAAGAAAACGAAGAAGGACGCCCCTGAATCCGGTTAATCGGTCGTTCTAGTCCCATAAAAAACGAGCAGAACGCATGGAAAACGGTTAAAATAGAGTGTCTGGGCCAGACAAACAAGAAGAACGCCCCGAAATCCGGTTAATGGGTCGTTTTAGTCCCATAAAAAACGAGCAGAACGCACGGAAAACGGTTAAAAGAGAGTGTCTGGGCCAGAAAAACAAGAAGAACACCCCAAATCTGGTTAATAAGTCGTTATCGTCCCAAAAAAAACGAACGGAAAACGGTTAAAAGAGAGTGTCTAGGCCAGAAACCCAAGAAAAACGCCCCAGATTCTGGTTAATATGTATTTCTCGACCATAAAAGCCTTGCAGAACGCACGGAAAACGGTTAAAAGAGAGTGCCTGGGCCAGAAAACCAAGAAGAACTCCCTAGAATCCGGTTAATGGGTAGTTTTTTGCCAAAAAAAAACTTATAGAACGCACAGAAAACGGTTGAAATAGGGTTTATTGGCCAAAAAACCAAGAAGAACGCCTAAATACCGGGAAAATCGGGCGTTTAATTTCTATTTCTGAGGGTGATGCCGTAGGGTTCTTGAACTGGAAGGCTGGTACCTAAATGGCTGGAATAATTAGTTTTTTTGGTGTGTTCTCTCCTTCAAATATTCTGTATCCTTACATAATTTGAATAAAAGGAATTGTAAAAATTGATTCGTTTTGAAAGCAAGTTTTATCGATTCGGGCGTAGAGACGCCGTACGTGCGTCACCCCCTCCTCAAAATGAATGAGTGACGTCGGTTTGGATTTAATGACGTCAGTAAACAGATAAGTGCCAGTCGTTGTGTAGTATGGTAGTAAAACGTCGAGACAGTGAAGTAAGACCGGGTTTATAGGCCACAAACATCCTTTTTTTTTCTCTCCCCACCCCGTCTTCCACTCTCTCCTCCGCTAAACCGTAGGTCAAAGAACGGTTATAATTCTTCCTCTCTTCCGTTAAATATTTCAGCCTATAAAATATGGCCATAGGAGGGTGTGAACTCCTTTGGGAAATATGTGTGAAGTCACCTATGAAAGGGAAGAAATGGGAGGGAGGCTTTTCAGAAATTCAAAACACATCTTTGATATACGATTGTTGTATTTTCACCCCTTACTTTCGCTGTTTTTAGAACCTTTTTTTCTTTACATTTTTTTTTATCAAATACGTTCATAGGTGAAGAGTGGAAAGAGGGGGGCCTTGAATCCAAATCCCTTCTTTTTTTTTCCTTCAACCTTTCCAATCTACATAAAACCCGAAGAGTAAAAAAAAATTCTTGTGCTAAGTCGTTGGAATTTTTTAAGGACAACTTGAAAGTAAAATCCTAGAGAAAAGAGACGATTTTAATGAAAACATAATTTATGTCGTCAAGAGATAACTGAAAGGTCAAGTTTCTCGAAATCCGATAAGCCCCAGATTAATCCCCTTCCCCCGGGGAGCGCTTTTGATGAAGACGGCTTCCAGGATTTAGCAAGTTCAATAAATTAACCGGAAACTTGGTCCAGTCTCCCCTTATCTTCGTCCAATTTTAGACTTGACATCTTCCTCAAACCTGATCGAACTTGATTAAGTTGGAAATAAACTTTTTTTCTGGGGGAAGCGAATTCAATAGGATATACGGAGATCAAATTACGTAAAGCCTATTTTAACATGTAATTGAAAACTTTATGTCTTTAATCCTCTTTTTATTCTGGAAAGCTCTAATGTTGATTTGAGTTTTCCGCTCGATGTTTCTAATTAAAATAGAATTTCCCCGGCCTCGAAATGAAATAAGTTTGATTAAAACGGAGGAAAAAAAAAAACTTTGTTTTTGTGTCGTTCTATTTATAAAATTGGAGCGAGTGACAAGTTCGAGAAAATTGTTCCGTCAGTTTCCATGAAAGGGAAATGAGGAGGCCAAAGCGTAAAAGGGGAAAAGAATAAGAAAAGGAGAAAAAAGAGTAAATATTTTTTCGTTTTTCTCGATGACCCCGGAGTGGATTGGAGGGTACAGATGCTTCACATCTTGGTATCTCGTCATATTCTTCCTCTCCCCTCCGTCACGATCTTTCTTTCGATAACCATTTGTTCAAGAAAACAAATTACTCTTCGACTTCCCCCTTTTTTCTTCGATATTTTCCGATAGGTAATATAGCAAACGTTTGGAAAAAAAAAGGCCGAGGGGCTGATCCCTTTTAAATGAATTGCCTGATTACTTTCTCCCCTCTTCCTTTAAAAAATCAAATTTGTGTGAAACGCAGATTATCTTAAATTATAACATAAAGAAGAGAAAAAAAAATGTCTAAAGGAAAATGGTTTTCTTAAGTTTTTGAGGCATAGAAATAACTTTTAAGCCGATGGGAAATTTTTAAAGCACACAAAAAATTCCGAAGTATGTAAGTTGTTGTAGATTCAAGATTTACACCTTTAGTTATCTGCGTTTCACAAAAATTTGTTTTTTTAAAGGAAGAGAGGAGAAAAAAAAATCTCTGAAGGTAAATGATTTTCTTCATATTTAAGTTTTTGAGGCATAGAAATAACTTTTAAGCCTATATAAATTTTTAAAACTACAAAAAATTCCTAAGTATGTAAGTTGTAGTAAATTCAAGATTTAATTGCGAGGAATGAAGTAACGATTTTTTTATGTCTCAAAACACCTGTTTTTGTGCACCTTGTACCAGGTGCATCTTTTCTTGTTGTATTTTTATGTACTTAAAAAAAAAGTTGAGAGCCTGCTTTTACTCTATAAACCTTAAGGATCCGTTATACCGCTTAAAACGGCGGCGTTTTTTCTTTGAAATTTGATGCAATTTTCAGAGGAAACTATTGGTTTTTAAAACTTTTTTTTTCTTTTTTAAAAATCAAGTTCCATGGCCACTCCTAAGGGATTCGTTGACCTTTTTTTTTCGCTCTTCAAATCAATAAAATTTATTAGCCTATAAAAAGCAAATAAAATTCGCACAAAGTGCATGTGCAATCAAATAAGCAGTCCACTTTTCTCGAAGCCATTAAAAGAACATAAACATTCCTCAGTGAAAAAAAAAATTAAAATTTTATACCACAAGTTCAGACCCAAAAACAAGAATTTTACTTCCTGAAATTTCCAATTTCTCTCATAAAAAAATTGTCTAAAAAAATAAAATTTGGTGCTTACTATCAAATCAACAATTTTTTCTTATATAGGAGAACAAAAATAATTGTCAAGTAATTTTATAAAACGAAATTTTGATTTTCTTGACTAAAATTATTTGTAGCTTACGCATTCTAGCGGGGTCAGCAGCTACTTCTGGTTCAATTCTTTTTAAATTATGATTTTTTTTTAAATAAAAAATAGTTTAATATTTTATAAAAATTATTATCAATTAATAAAAAATTAAGTTTAAAAAATTAAGGACTTAAAAATGGATTTTATGGTTATCTTAAAAATAGAGATTTTTAAAAAAAATTGATATGTTCCTCCTGGCTTATTGTTTAAACTATGATAGCGTAAGTAGGTAGTTATTAATTATTTTAGTACTAAAAAATAATTTTAAAATTGATGATATTTGCAAGATTCTGGGAGTGGTTTGCTCTTAGTGGTTGTTAATTGTCATTTTATGATGGTATAGCGGTTGTAAAATCGATTTTTATAGTTGTCCTAGGTCCTTCTCACTCCGCGAGTAAACAGTGAGAGAGCCTTTTTACTGGTATTTTTAGGAGCTTCGGGCCTTTTTACAGCGTGACGCCTCCTTTACCTTCTCCTACTCGTTTACTTTCAAGTTCAAGGTTGCCAAGGACGTGCGGAAAAAAAAATTAAGGAAAATTGTTTGTTTCCTCCATTTTAAGTCAGTTTTTTTTTTAAACGATGGGATCAGGTGTTGAAAAAGAGGGGGGTTCGGTAATGCCTCTCTCTTGTAGCAGCTTATCGGCAGCCTTGAACTCCCCTTCTCACAAATTCAAAGAAAAAAAGGCTCGATTTGAATAATAACGTTCACGGCGGCCGACATGGGCCATTGATTTGACAAATTAATGATCAGCTGATGTTTTTTTAACGTCAGAAAAACGTGAGAAGTTTCAATTATTCCTTTGGTTACGCCCGTTGGAGAGATTTCGTTAAATTTTTAGTTAAAGAATCTAATTAGAGACTAAAATGTTACCTAACCTGGTTGAAGGCCCTGAAAAATTTGATTTCTTGTAGGCTTTTCAAGAAAAAAGAAGAACTACCTCACCACCAAAATCGGCAGTTACAAAATATTGCGAATAGCCTTTTCAGGAAGTTCAGGAGCTCGCAATGTTCACAGTTGCTTTGCCCGTCATTTTTTAAGGTCTCGTGGCTGAAATATCTATTATATTGTAGAGAATATTTTCCAAAACGCTCTAAAATTTAAGCAAAAAAAATGTTCTTTTTTCTCTCTTCCCTGTGTTAGACTAGTATTCCAGGCTGTCACAATAGGGGGAGGGGACCGGGCCCAGGCGGGGGCTCTCTCCATACTGCTGTGGCGCCCTTTCAAGCCAAATCCAATGGAGTGGCCTTGAAAATTTGCTAAAAAATTTATAAGCGTACTCGAATTTGGCTGAACTTCCTTACCAAAATCGGCAGTTGCAAAATATTGCGAAAAGCCTTTTCAGGAAGTTGCTTTGCCTATCATTTTTTAAGGTCTCGTCGCTTTATTGAAATATCCATCACCATCAAATTGTAAAGAATATTTTCAAATACGCTTTAAAATTCAAAAATATATTTTTTTCTTTCTTCCCTGTGTTAGACATGCATTCTAGGCTGTCACAATAGGGGGAGGGGACAGGGCCCAGGCGGGAACTCTCTCCATATTGTCGTGGCGCCCTTTCAAGCCAAATCCAATGGAATGGCCTAACCAATTGATCCAAGCAGTATGTATAAGAAACTTTGGCATTTTACTTCCCAAATGAAAAAATATAGAATTTTAAGTTTTGAAAGGGGGCGCCTGGATTATTTCAAATTTTCAAGGGCTTCTAATTTTAGAAGAAAAAATTTTTTGAAAGATTTGAAAATGGAAGTAATTTTTTTTTTGTTTCAGATCAGTGGAGTGAAGTGGCTGGTGTTTGTGTGGAAGTGTGTGATAAGTGCTGTTTTGGAATTAATTCGCCTCATCATGGCATTGAAATCAAGGTAAGAAATAAACATTTTTAATAAAATTATTTTTCCGAGAACCGTGCTGGCATCTGTGTCGTACTCGTTGAACTTACATTGCTGAAATTGCGGAAAGGGGTCGGTAGCGGTACTATTTTCCACCCTTGAAGAACTATTACCTGGTTTTTACGATGAAAAATAATGCTGCCAATTAAACTTGATTGTTTCGTATTCGCCTTTCAACCTACTTATTAATGTAATGGTCATTCGCTGCCACCAATTTACCATCATAATGGAATAAAGAGGTTTTTAAAAAGCGGATTTAATCAAAAATCAAGAATAAAAGCATTAAGATAAGCATGTTCTTGTTAGACTTTATTTAAAATATAGGTGAAAAATTAGAATATGGGTCTAATTTGAAATTATTTTTCTGCAATCCCTAGAGACATTTTTGCCTTTTCTTTTGCTATCTTCCTGCACGTAATGTCTAGTCTATAGTGTTGTAAACTTCCTTAGAAGAAAGTCATTGTGATACCCTCCATGGAACGGTTTCTAGGAAAATTGGTGATCTTTACCCATCTTTTGGTTGTATGCCGGCCGTCGCCAACTCTTCCGCATTTCATCTCATTTTCTCAAAATCTTCCTTTTGTAGTTTATTATTAAAATGAAGAGACTTTCGAAATCCTCGTAAATGGCGGAGTTCTGTCCGAAAATAATTTCGAAAAATTTAATATTCTGTGAATAATAAATAAGGCCAGCCTTAAAAGTGTCCGAAAAACCTGGAGAAGGGCGGCCGATGCCATGCTGATCGATAAAGATCACCTTAATTTTGTACATATGGGTCTGAAAGGCTTTTTTCGTAAAACCGTCCTTCGGGGCTATTATAGTAACTTTCTTGAAAAGCGTTGTAAAATATAAAAATGAAGATCACTAATCGTTTTGAGCCTACGGGTCTGCAAAACTATTTCGCAAAAACGGTTCTTCGGGGGTATTACTGTGCCTAACTTTCTTATAGAGCGATAAAAAATAAAGATCAATGATCGTTTTGAACTTACGCGTCTACAAGACTATTTCACCAAAACTGTCAGTGCCTAACTTTCTTATAAAGCGTTAAAATAAAAAGTAAAAATAAATACATAATCGTTTTGGACCTACCGGTCTTGAAGACTATTTCTCTGTCAGATCTCCATTTTTACGTATTACGAAAAAAAGCACCAGGATAGTACTGAAAAATATTTATTATATTTTAATTTTAATTGCGTATAATATCCCGCAAGGTAATTGATTTTAACATCAAACAATAAACCAATAATAGAGGAAGAAATGACTGTGATAACGGGTATCTCACCACACGTTTCGGCTTAAAAAGCCTCGTCAGCCACAGTGAAAAGATAGAAATTATTGTGATAGAGGGAATAGCTCACCAGACGAGGCTTTTTAAGCCGAAACGCGTCGTGAGATAACCGTCATCACAGTCATTTCTCCCTCTATTATTGGTTTATTGTTTGGTGCTAAAAAGAAAAATATTTAGTGATCATTTTATGAATATCCGATGAAAATTGAGGACACAAAAAGTCCCGGAAAAAAAGGCGAAGGAAGAACGGGTACCACAAAAAAAAAGAAGCACACCTCTCAATTTGATGATAAAGATCACCGAATGTTTTGATCCTAAAACTGTCCTTCGAGGGTATTACAGTAACTTTCTTTGAGAACGTCAAAAATAAACAAACAAAAAATCAAAGGCTATTTAACAATCTTTATTAAACATAATTTGTTTGTTTACCACGCGTGTCGATGATTTCACCATGTAATTTTCAAACTCAGCTTGGATTTTTTATTTATTTTAGTTTTAACTTTCACAAAAAAATGTTATTGTGAGACGCTTGAGAGATTGTTTTGAGAAAAGGGTCTTCCTCCGTAGACTAAAAATGAAGACATAAATAAATTCCATTTTATTTTACCTCTTGCTGCCCTGCTTCCCGGGACACCTCACTGCTCCAATTTTCATCGGACTTTCACGAAATATTTCTTTCATGTCTTAAAAATTTTGAGCAAAAAATGGCAGAGTTCTGTATGTTGAGGTAAATTTAGCTATTTCCCAAGACAATCACATACTATGGGGATCGAAATGACCCTTCAGAGCTACTTTTCAAAAATGAAGTTTTGAGAAATTTACAAACTCTAAGTTTGAGTCTGATAGTGTATGTGGTAGCATTGTTAGAAATTTACGAACGCCACCGTAAGTACTGTATCTACCTGTCGGTAATAAAAGCGGTGTTGGTAACGTGCGCCAGATTCAGTTGTAAGATTACAACAACCAACACTGTAGATTATTTAGTTTTTATTGTCAGTAAAACTTTAATTTGCTTTCTTAAGGTTTAAATAAAAGAAACGCTGAATGGGCAGATAAAGAGAGTTGATTGCTATTTTAATTAGTACAGTGTTCATAGTGTAGTTTGAATTGTGATGTAATATAGTTTAAACGTTGTATCCGAGGAGATAATTTTTATAGGCAAGTCTAGTGTCGCAGACGTTGAGAGGTAGAAGGGGATTTGGTTTCTCTCTGCGGAAAAAGGGAGAGGGCCATCCTAGGGGCAATTAAAGCAGTGGAAGGCTAAGCATTAGATCAATAAAGGGTCTCTCCCTTTTGGTCCGGGACGGAGGGGGATGTTTCGCCCGAATATGGCGTCTCATCGGAGAGGGTGACCACTTGGGAGAACCACCCTTCACCCGGTAACCATGGCGACCGCCAATGGCGGGCCCCTCCCACCCCGTTCACCCCGAAAGCTCATATTGATCACGCGGGGGCGAACTTCACGAAAGACCCTTCTGCTCCTTCCCTCTCCTCACCCGGTAGTCGTTTGATTTCTCAACATCTCCACTTCTCATTTTCTCCTGCAGCTCCCTATTAAAATTACCCCCGAGTTATTGCTTTCGAGCCTTCCCGATACCCAGAGTAAGCGTTTTACGAGTGTAATCGCTTTAAATAGCGTCGTTAAGACTAAAGATGTAATAAAATCCATTAATCTAACATAGATGGAACCTTGGAAATCCTACATTGTAGACTTTCAAAACATTCCATTGCTTCGAGTGTACATTATCCTTACTAATTTCTGTGATTTCCGAGGCGTCAAGGCCCGTTTAGGCGCCCCAAACACTGCGAGACGGCTTCATCAATGGGGTCCATGGTTCAAAGCGGGCGGTCCCCAAATTGAGCCCAAATCCAGGATTTCCACCTCCTGGGTTTTCAACCACAAAAGTCCAACGAAATCTTGATCCCTAGTCCCTACATTCCCGCTTTCATCGCAAAATCATTAACTAAAGTGAGAGGTGAGATTCGCACCTTCTACCTTAAATGATGAATAGCAAATTAAGGAAAATTGCATGTGAGAGGTGTTTGACCGATGAAGGCCGGCCTGACTAAAGTACAGAGCGACTTGTGATCAATATTTTAGATGGCCCCCAGGACCCGTTTCTAAAAACGACTTTTTCTGGTACCTAAAAAAAAATTGAATTAGAGAAAGGGGTCTCCCGGCCAAAAGACTGAAGAAAACGTCCATAAGAAAGATGTAGTTTGTCAGTATGAAAACAGAGGGAAAGCCCAAAATTGTTGATATAATGGTCATATCTTCCGAAATAACTAGAGAAACGTACCAAAATCCGCCAAATAGCTGGTTTCTTCGCCAATAAATCCGAAGAAAACTATCAAAAATCCGCTAAAATTGAGGTTTTTTTGCGCAAATACTGAAGAAATTGCCACAAAAACACCACAAAATGGGAGAGGGTTTGTCGGCTGAAAGCCCTCTGGCTTTCCTCTGAAAAGATGAAAAATTCATAAAATCGAGAAAAGGGGGAAAAACTGAAAGGAAGCATTAAATTAATCACCTGAAGTGAGGTTTCTCGTAAACTGAAGAAAACGCTTCACGGAACTACAAAAAAAAACTACAAAAAACACGGCTAGGATCGAGGACTCTCCCGTTTGGCCCTGAAGGCTTCCCTATATGTCTTCCTATTTTATCAAGACTTTCTATCCTGTGAGGATGAATTGCTACTGCGATGTTAACCTTGAAAAAATTTCACCTCGGAGATCCTCCCCGAGCTCCAGTGCACCTGCAGAGCTCCTATTATGGCAGTCGCAGGGACACTACCGGGAAAATCCCCGAGTTTCCATTCTACAACTCCTCGATTTTCCCAGGTACACGGCGTACTAACTGACCACGATCACAATCTTCCCTAGAGAGAAAGAAAGTGAAAAAGACCTAAGTAGAACGCCCGAAAATCCAGTAAAGTGCTCATATATGCGGCGGAAATCAAAAGTGAAGGCTCTAAACTACAGAAGGCCTCAGAATAATCATTGAATATTTTTCTATATTTCCATATCTTTCAGTTTACAGTACTTATAACACCATAGAATGCGGGTCGTTATATAAAGCCCAATCTATTTTAAATAGTGACTAATAATGGGAAGTCGCTCGTGCGGCACATCCGAAAAATAAGCTTCATGAGTTCAAAGACCGTACAATGAGGAGCTTTTTTCGTAGGAAATTCATCGAAATCGGATTCTTGATTAGGGATTTTTGTTTACCATACTTAGAAAAAAAAAAAGTTAAAAAATCTTGACTACCTAAGTAGTTAGAAGGGGAGAAACTGAAACTTTTTTTAGCCGACGTTTTAAGTGGTTGAATACATTATGAACCATGTGTTCAGACTTAAGAATTTCAGGGACGTCAAAAAAGGAACTATTGTAAAACTGAAATATTCCAGAACGAAAAATTTCCCCTTTCCTCTCCAGGACACGGAAATGATCATTTTTCCGACGTCACACTCCCCGTTCCGGTTTTTATGTCCTTCGCTCTTTCCCACAGGAGAGATGAAGAAGAAGAAAGACACCCTAAATAAAACGATATCGGACAGTTCGAACCATCGGTATTTTTACAAAAAAAAAATTTCCAAAAAATCTACCCAAAAAGTTCACTTAAGAACGGGTATAAAAAATGTTTCTGGTGCCAAGGCCTACTTTTCGAAGGCCCGCAGTGGACTTAACATTGAGAATATCAAAAATTATTTTTATTCCCATTATGGGAGGTTTCTGTGAGAACTTGACCAATGATATTGGACTTCTGACCATTCCTGAAGGTCATCACAGTAAAGATGAAGAAAAAAATGACTTCTTTGAGGAAGTTAAAAACAAAGAATCTTTAAAATGCCTTATAAAAATAAATCAGCGCCAGAGAAATAGGGGCCTTGGTTCAAAAAATTTTTCAATTTTTCGCGTTTGGGTGGAAGAAACAGTTTCAATCTTATTATATTACTTTTTAAACTAATTATGTGTTTTTTATTACCCTACATTCATAGAAACTGCTTTCAAAAGATGTCATTTTATTATTTTAATAGCAATAATATTTAACTTTTTATTAGATATTAAAATTTTATTGAAGACTTAAAACTGCGATAGTATCATAATGGCATGTTAAAAAGAGAGAGTGATGGGAGGAAGGGGTAAAAATAGGTAAGTTACCGTATTGGAAAGAGTTTAACTTTTACACGCCATAACATCTACTCAAGACAGTTTTACAACCTCTATAAAATATAAAATAAACACTCATTATATTTTAAACGTCCTCACCGTAACATTTTTTTTAAAGTTTTTTTAAATGTGCGGACATTGTGTTTTTTATTATTATTGTTATTGGGCGTTTTATTTTAATTTTACGGTGTGAAATGTTAGTTGAGGGGCTTTGGCGCTGGTTGTACGACTGGGTTCAAGCATCGGATAAGAGGTGCCGCTAGTTTCGGGCGAGGCTTTTTTTTTTCTCCTGGTGCGAAAAGGGCGCCCTTGAATCAATCCTGGAAGTCAACGCCTAAATATTGCATCTGCAATCCCGGGGAATAAAAATTTAACAATATTAGGCAATTTACAGCACTCTTTAAATTTGTAAAAATAGAAAGATAAGCATCTACTCAGGGAATCAGGAGTTTGCCCAGACATTTTAACTAAAATATGAGAGAAATCAAAATTAACAATTATGAAGGAGGTGAAGTAGGCGCAGGTAAAGTAGGCATTTAACACTTGATTAATCACTTAATCAGACGTCCCACCGGTTGAATTCACTCAAAAAGAAAAACTGTGAAAATAGGAAAACTTATTAGCGATCTTTACCGATCATGTCTGTGGTGCCGGCCGTCGGTCATATTTTCCGTAACATTTTACGTGCTCAATTTTCATCCGTTTTTCACCAAGTTTCCTCAGAATTTTCCTTTTTTTCTTGAAAATGCAACAAGCTTTTATTTTGGAAATTCGCGAAAATGGATCAGTCTGTCTCAAGTTTAGTTTTCGGAATTTTTCACGGCCGCAATTTTCATCCGATTTTCGCCAAATTTTTACATAATCTTTCTTTTGTAGTTATCCTAAAAATGTCAATAGATTTTTTCGAATTTCGCAAAAATGGGGGAGTTCTGTCTGTCTGAAATTTGGTTTTATTACACCACGGCCGTAATATTGGTCCGATCTTACCGAATCAAATTTCTACCTTGATATTTTTATTTTTGACATTTTGGATGTAAAACTTTTGCGTTGCCCTACTTTAAGGACGTTCTCCTCGGGTATGGCTCAAAACTAGTACTAGCTTTAATTATTTATTTAATCATTTTTTATTGCTTAAAAATAATTAAACATTTTGTAAAAAAAAAAGGTTTCATTAAAAAATGACTTTAATGATTCAATTAAATGCATTTTTCTGACAACCATTAAAAATTAATTGCGCCTTAAATCAGTCATTAAATCATAAATTAGTCATTTATGTTTCATATTTTATTCTAATTGAATTAATCAGGTTTATTTATTTGATTTTTAAAGGAGTTAAGTATTATAATATTCCCATTTTATATAGACCTCTTTTCTTAAAAATCTACTAAAAAGTTTCTTCAATTTTTGAGAATGAGTAAATTAAAAGCGTTTTAGGCAATTTTTTTTAAATTTCTGCAACTACCTTCAATATTTAATTGTAAATGTTTAATTATAATATTAGAAGTAAACAATTTTAAATATGTAGGTAGTTTATAAAAAAGTTTATTTTAAATTATGTAGTTAGGGAGAACAATATTTTACAATAGGTGACTTATTAAAAATTTAAATTATTTATAATTTTTAATTGAACTTTTTAAATCTTTCATCCTAAAGTAAATAAAAATAATGACCCTGCGGTAGCAGGGACTAAAAGGTAGATTTCTTTTCATGATTAAAATTAAAATGTATAAACACAAAATAAATAATTATGTTATAAAAATGATGATATAAGAAAAATTGCGCCACTGAGCCCCTAGAAAAACATCTGATAATTTTATTAATAAAATATTTAATAATTTCCCGGTATAAATTCAAATTTTTTTTAAAGTTTAGCTAGTTCAATATTTTGCGCCTGGCTCGTCCAAACCTGCTTTAATTAATTTTTTACACGCCCTCGCAGAGCTCTTAAAGTTTTTTTTTGCAAAAGGACTAGGATTTCAATAGAAAATGCCAATTTTGTCTTTTAAGCCCTAAGTAAAGTAGGTGAATCGCTGGTCCGATTTCAGCCATTAACGAACTCGTCCGAGCTATTGAGATAAAAACTCTAAATACCGGATATCGTCACCCTCACATTAAAATTGCTCCAGTTATCGTGCTAATATATACATATGTATATATAAACTTGGTACATTACAATAGGTAGATTTTTGAAGAAAAGAAATCTACCTAATACAATTAAGTATGATGAAAATGTATTTTGAATTTATAATTTTTTTAAAAAATTAGGTACTTTTGAAAATACTACTTTAGAAATTTTATTTTAATGATGATTTCTTTATGTGCATTTAGCAACCAAATGAATAAAAGAAAAGAAAAAATGAATGTTTAAATAGTTTTATTGCGATAATTTATTTGAGTTCCCTTCGTTTTTTTTTTTTCGTGCCAATTGTTGAGACAAGTGGCATTTCCCGTACTTGAATCGCTAACAATAAAACGTGCGCCCTCTTGTGAGGATCTCATAAAACGCCTTTTTTTTCCTCTCTTTTTCATCAACATGCAAACCGTGAAATTTTATTTAAATTACTTAATTTAAAATAAAATTCTACCTCGATGTTTTTGATTTTTTGAATGAAAATTTCATGCAAGTACTCACCGATGTGGAGGTAATTTTTGGACTGAAGGAAAAATTGAGGAAGGGCGGAAAGGAAAAAAGGGTTTTTGGATTGGGTAACTTTCTTTTCTGAGAGGTGGGAGGGTTTTAAAGGGCGTTTTTGCCCCTCGGGGAAAGTTTTCTTTTTATTGTTTTTTATTCTACAAAATATACAATGGAGTACAGGTATACAAAGTAATAAAAAGAGAATAGATTGTTACGTTATTTTTAGGCGAGGTCTCCGTGGATATGTGCCGGCTCCTGTTACGTATACTGAAGGTATACCGGATGCTACGTACTCAGGATACATTCAGTATACGTACACGAGTCGTCACGGAATCTTCGCATAACCGACGGTCCCGTTTGTTCTCGCACCTGAACTCAAAGTGTGGCTTCCAACTCGTCCGATCGGGGAAAGAAGAAAAGGGTGGCGCAGGTGGGGATCGAGAGGTTTCGGGGCCGGGAGAGAAGACGAAGGCGAAGGCGTCCCCCCTCCTCCTTCGACGAGGGAGAGGCCGCGACTTGTGACGAGTTCGATGCGGGAACGGAGGCTCTCTCAGAGGCGCCTCCGGTTCCGACCGAGACGCAAGCGCGTCGGGGGTGGCGGGGGAGAAAAGCGCACTCCTGGGGGCGGAAAGCGATCCAGAGAAAGGCGTGTCGGAAAGGAGTGGCTCCCCACTAAATTCTCTCTTCTCCCCCCATCCCCACCTACGATACCATAGTTTTAAACTCCCTTTTCATTCTTCTTTCTTCACTCCAGCCGACCTCAATCCATCTGGAATTAAACAACAACAATTCATCGTAAGTATCAGCAAGACTCAAAAAATCACTCAATTTCACCTATTTTTGTACATGTAAAATTGTAAATAAATTATTTTTCGAGCGTTATTTCCATATTGCACCCATCCTCAAAAGCTTTTTGAGCCAAAAAATATTCAACATCATCGGGAAAGTATATTTTCGTCTTCTTAGTCCTTCAATTGACTGTTAAGGCAGAACATGAACTGTTGAGAAAAATAAAAACCAAAATTATCAACAAAAAAAAAGTTTCAACTTTTTCTCTTTACTGATGGAGCCAAAAAATCCTATGAACTTCATTATTTCTACTCTAGGCTCCATTTTATTCGGCTATTTTTAAGATGTTCGAAAATATAGGTAGTGTTATTTGTATGTAGGTACAAAAAGAGGTTAAAGAATAATTAATTATCCAATATAATAATTTAATCATATAGTAAACTAATTATTAGGTGTTACTTTCATATTCAAAAGTGGTTCATCTTTAATTATGTCATAAAGCATTTTATTGACATATAGATTGTCCATCAAAAATCGTATTATTTTTAATTCTCATTTCTTCTTGAACTTTTGAATGGCTTACCTATTTTTTTAATGGACTATTTTTAGTGTGGCCGTTATCCAACAGAATGCGCTTGTGTTTATTGAGTCGTCGTGTCGGAATGAAAGGCATTTCTATCGATCCGTGACAAGGATTTTCAGTCACGGACTCCTACCAGATTTCCGTTCACATACTCACATTGTTTATTCATTGATGTTCCAATTATAAATAAAAAAGGACATTTGTAATAAATTGTAAACTCGTGTTTTTGAGGATAAACAAAGCAACTTAGAAAGAATCATTTGCGTTTTTCGGGTGCCTGAATCTCGGCTCCCTACTGACCGATCGAGCTAAAATTTGGTACAGGTTTTCTCTGATATAACAAGCATAAATGCTGAAAATTTTAAGACAATCGGTATATTGCAAGCCGAGATAAAGGACTCTGAAAACCCGGTTTTTCTCCAGCCGTCTTCTTCTTTTTCCTCCTTAACAATGCTACAGCCTCTCCTTTTTATAATTATAAATTAATTGTACCCTCCCTCAGACTATCATTCCTCTGTGGAAACACCTACTCAATTTTCATAGTTTTTTCTCCCACCTATATCATAAATAATTAACTTTTTTTGTGGCTTGGATGACAGTAAAATCTTCCATTTTATATTTTTTGATATCAAATCATCAAAAAACGGCATGCGATCCACAATAAACATTTACATTTTATGAAAACTCCTCGATTAAATATAGAAATAATTGCCATTCCTTGACTATTATGTCTTGTGGAAGGAGGAGAGACTTTAAAAAAAAGGAGAACCATTTTCAAAGTGTTATAAAGAGGTTTAATTTACTTGACATTTCCTTCTGGGTTTTTATATACCTGGGGCACTTCTGACATTTTCTTTATCTCCTCATAGATGGCGGTAACTTTGATAAAAATATCTTTGAGAAAATTATGAAATAAATTCGTTAACCTTATTACTTAATTGTTTCTTTTAAACACCTTCGGAAATTATTAAAAAAGGTTTTAATAAAAATGAAAGCCTATAAAATTTTTTAAAGGCGATTCGAACATTTTTTTTAGGTATACTTTCTTCTGTGAAGGCTTGTAAAATATTTTACGCCACCTGTAAAAAAAAGACACGAGGCGATGACGAGGGAAAGTTATATCTGCGGTTTTAAACATGACAATCAAGATTTAATGCTTTATGGAATATTAAACTTAAAGAGGTATTCAGGAATTATTAGTTTAGGTGGGGGAAAAACACGTTATCTAGTTGATGGACATGTGATGACGTAGATTATGACGTCAGGAGTTAGATAGTCAAATCCACCAGAATCAAAAATCGATTTAAATATTGCTATGGCGTAGGCCGCCATTTTTCTACATTGATGGTGTTTTTTGTCGTTTTTAGTCGTCGGACGTGTGAAGATGTAGATTATGACGTCAGGAGTTTGATAGTCAAATCCACCAGAATCAAAAATCGATTTAAATATTGCTATGGCATAGGCCGCTATTTTTCTACAATGACAGTGTGATTGTTTAAAATATAGTAATTTTTTCTCTCTCTAAATTTGGCCAAGAAGTTAAAAAAAAATTCACAAAAGCAGACGACCAAAAACACCATCAATGTTGAAAAATGGCGACCAACGCGAAATTCAGGAATTATTAGTTTAGGTGGGGGAAAAACACGTTATCCAGTTGAGGGACATGTGATGACGTAGATTATGACGTCAGGAGTTAGGTAGTCAAATCCGCCTGAATCAAAAATCGATTTAAATGTTGCTATGGCGTAGGCCGCCATTTTTCTACAATGACAGCGCGATTCTTTTAAATATCAAATTAATTTTTTCTCACTCTAAATTTTGCCAAGAAGTTAAAAAAAATTCACAAAAGCAGACGACTAAAACATAATTAATGTAGAAAAATGGCGACCAACGCCGTAGCCAATATTTAAATTTTGGCGCCGCCATCTGAAGCGCTCTGACGTCACGTATTGTCTCGGCCGTTGAGTTTACTTTCAAACTGAGCGGTAATTCATGACGTCATCGGAGTTCCTTCTTTCTGCGCCTATCCCTTCTTTACCCCTACTCCTTTTTAATTATAAATTAAATGTATTCATAACAGTCTATTCTTAATAATTTCTAAATAGTCAGTTTTTCGTCATTTACCACTCAAATTTATCCTTTTACGCACTTTTTTACGGGAATATGTCTTTTTTAAATTTTCATTTATTAAATTAGGCTTTGAAGTCCACTTTTTTGGATTTAAAGGCTTCAACCTATTGCCTGAGGAAAATTTTCGGGACTGCTACAATTCTGGCGGTGCTCAAAATATTTTTAAAAATTTTAAATTATGATTAATACTATTAGAAAAATTAGTTCTAGGTTATTCTTGTTTTTTTAGGTTCTCCTCATAAAAAATAAAACGACTCACCTTATTATTTCTCAAGTGTTTATACGTTGGATTTTTATGTATTTTTAAGATAGTGTGTTGTTAAACATGGGGTGGGTTGTATTCAGCCGGAGGGTTGTATGCAGACTAGTCGCAAAGGGTGGTTTTGATCTACCCTCTAGTCAACCGAGCGCCGGAGAGGAAAAACTACCCTCCGCACAAGATTTGATGAGAGCGGCAGAAAGACCCTCACACGAACGCACAGATGTCAACCCCCGTCAATTAATAAACCCGTGTCCCCCTCTCGGTGGAACTCCGGGAGTCGAAACTTACCTGCGGACATTCGTTTTATCTTTTTTAAAATACCTCAGGTGAAAAATATGGACGCAGCTTCATTAGTGGGTAAAAGGAATTTCGGTCTCTTTTGATTTTAATTAACCACATTTTTTGTGACTAAAAGCACAGCTTCAATCACAGAAAAAAAAATTTAAAAAATAAATTTCCTTTTTTATTTTACAGAGAATTTCTTGATGATATGAAAATTTATCGAAAACGTTTATTCAATGCTTATACTTTTGTTCATAAAAGTCGAGTAGAACCAAGGGGTCTTGCTAAATCGCGTGGGAGCTCTCTCTCTCCCTCGAGCGTATTGATTTCGGACGAGAAAAAGAAGAAAAAAGAGGAGTGGAAAAGGGACGTTGATGTCGACATGATTTTTCAACTTGATTGCTCCATATGGAATCTGGAAAATGAAAATAGTCGCAGTTTTCGATATTGGATGTCCATATAGAAAATCGTTTTCTCCTTATTTTTATCCCATCGAGAAGAAGAAATCGTAAAAACAAATATTTAATTGCGTCATGACAGGAAGGCGGATCTTCTTATATGGAAATACCCCACTCCTTTCAAGTGGTTCTCCGGCCTCTGAAAAACAAAAACAAAAACACTTCAGCAATTCCATCTACAATTATGTCTTCCCAGATTCCTTCAGCTCCAGCAGCCTCCTTTGTTATTAGCGAAAGAAGGTCCATAACGTCTTTCATGAGTAAAATACTCAAAATTTAGGCAATTCAAAAAAGACAATTATGTTTAGCTTTCCAAGTTGTAAATTCGTCTGTTTTGAAATCCGGTTAAACTTTTTTATTTTCGAAGATTATTGCTCTTCAAACTGATTTTCTCCTAAAAATGTGCTAAAAACCAGTGTCACGAGATCTCTCGCCCCCTCTGTTTACGTCGAAAAGTAGAATGGATGCATAAAATATTTAAAGGAATGGAAGAAGTCGGCCATTAGGACTTTATGTTAATGTAGTTATTATACGGGCTGCACCATCCGAAGTAAGGCGGGCGATAAAAAACAAGAATTAACATCCCTAGTGGCTTGTTTTGCGAATTCTCTGAAAATTGAGTTTTTATAATTGCTTTGTTGATAAAACTGATAGGAAAAAGTTTTTTTTGTTATATAGGGAGAGAACTTTACGGATTTGCCCTTTTCCATCATAAAAGGATAAAGTGGCAAGTTTTCCCGGGAGAGAAAGAGCGATAGGCGAGAGTGTTTTCTTCGACCTCCCCTCCGAGGGAGAATCTGAGCGTGGGGGCGGCCTCCTATCGATCCTAACAGCTTCCACGCCGAAAAGGGACGGAATTTCACGAAACGAGATTTCCCTCTTTCCACTCTTAACCTTGTAATCAAAAGAATAAAACATGAAAATAAATTATTCCCTCATCCTCCCCTTGTTTTTAAAAGCCATCTTTATTCCCCTTCTTTCTCTTATCTCCATATTTTCCCAGCCAATATGTTCATTTCTATTTTTAACTCGATTTCATACTCCCTATAAAGTTTATTTTTATAACGCACCACTTAAAAGTTAATCTCAAAATTTTCACTCATTTTTCTCCCCCCTCATTGGGCAACAGATGAAAATAAACATTTCCCAGATTTTTTTGGGATTAAAAATAAAACTTTCTATTCAAAACAATGATTATCCTTGAGGGGTTATCTGAGACGTATTAATTGGTTGAATTTATTCCCTAATTTTCAAGGAATTTCTTTAAGTGAATTGGCCTTTTTTAAAAGATAAAAAGTTGGGCTCCATTTTCTGATAATTATTTGTTTTATCTTAGGAATTTTTCGCTCTTAATTGAGAAAGAAATCCCCTCATTTTTTTCGAACTGAACGCTAAAAAAAGCACCCGAAAACTGTCATTAGCCCTGGAAAATTTTTTTCTTTACATTTTCCACACTCTTTAGTCTATGAATCTACGTTTTTATCTGTTTTTGAGAGTTTTCTATGGTCTTTTCTATTGAAACGGCAATATGAGACTTCATTCAAGTCAAGGTATTTTTCAATACGAAGTCTCAGATTGCCGTTTCTAATAAAAGTACTGGTTTGAAGAGCTTCCAACGAAAACTTCCACAATATAGGAGGGGGAAGTATATTGGAGGGGAAGTATAACGGACGGGACGTAAAACGGAGGGGGAAGTATATGGGAGGGAAGTTTAACAGAGGGGGAAGTATAAGGGAACGAAAGTATAACGAAGGGAGGGAAAGTATAAAGGATCTTATTTTTAGGATTTTACATAAAATTTTCCGGTTTTTTTACGAACAATTTTTTAATTCATTTTTTGAAAAATTTTTTAAGTTTTTTTCCCTAAAATTTTCCGGGGTTTTCTTTTTTTTTTGAAAAATTTTTAAAGTTTGGCCTAGGGATGTGCCTCTCGTAAAGGGTAGAAGTATGAAATTTCTCCCTACTAAAACAAAAATAATAATAATAATAAAGTGGCAATTTTTTTACACCAAAAATTATTAAAAAATATAAAGAGTAATTATGAAAATTTGGTGAAAATCGGATTAACGGTTCGGCCGCAGCGAATTTTTTAAAATTTCAAACAGACGTCCGGAAAAAAATGCTACGGCCGGCAGGCAAGAACCACAGACAAAGTTGAGATCGGTATAGATCCATATTCGAATTGACCCTCCGGGGTCTGCAAGACCCTTCCCCAAAAACCCGACGTGGAGGGTATCACAATAACTTCTTTAAGGAAGTTAAAAGACTACAGAAAACTCTCAAAAACAGATAAAAACGTTCTTTCATAGACCAAAAGTGTGGAAAGTGTAATGAAAAAAATTTTCCAGGGCTTATGATAGTTTTAAGGTGTTTTATAGCGTTTTCTGTTTCACTTTCACTCAGCTTAAGTATAATTTTAACCTTCATTTTTAGGATTTTTAGGCCTGATAAACCTCTATCAAGGTTTTTCAAACTAGAAACACCCTTTTTGCGCGATTTTAGGGCGTTTTTGTTGGTCTAATGGCTTAAAGAGGCATTTTTTTAGTCCGAGAAGGGCTGTCCATTATGCGTTTTTTTAGATTTGAGGCTGATGAACCTGTTTCTAGGGTTTTTTAACAGATAGAGACACTGTTTTTCTGACTTTTAAGCGTTTTTCTCGGTTCTATGGCTAAAAAAATCCTAGTTTAGTTATAAATGGTATAAAAGAGCTGCATTAATTCGGAAAGATGGAAAAAAAAATTTCTCTCGTGTTTAGTTGGAACAATATGGGTGTATGGATGAGGGTTTCACACCCCTAAAACGGCGAAGAGGACAATGGTCTTTAATCATGCGGAGTCCCCCAGAGCGCCCCTCGTCCAGGTCGAACATGGCCGTCGCGTAGGCTTTTGTCGACTAAAAGAGGGGAGGGAAAACGGGACACAAAAGGGGTGGGCGCCCTCCATGCGCTCGGATTAACGCTCGGGAACAAAGGGAGGCGCGCGGGTGTGGGAGCGATAACATTTAAAAGGGGGCCTTCTCCTTCTCTCCTCCGCCTCTCTTCGGCATCTGGGAAGGGGGTGGTGATATGATCAATACTCCAGAGACTCTGCCTTTTAACCCAACCCTCCTGCAGCCCATAGTGGACGATCGTACCCATGAAAACTTAAAACTTATTTACATCAACAATTTATTTTTACCTATTCTATTCATAGAATACTTAACTCTCTTATTTCGGGTCCCCAAAGGATACTCACCACTTAAAACTCACCTATTTCGCATCATGACAATAAACAGTCACAATTTATAGATCACTAACAAGCCTTCATTAGTCGACGTTAAATCTTCGGGAATTCAAGCTCCTTTTTTTCCCCTCCCTTAAACTTTAATAAATTCTAATAATTTTGAACAACAATATTTCCTTCTGGCATCGTGTGTGGGCCTCAAGATCGCCAGACTCCAATTAAAGGCTTGACAGCTGTCTCCGATGTCTCCTCCTCTTAAATTTTTTTCTTAATGAAAATTGAATACTTTCGTGCACGAAAAAGTTGATAACCGCTTTTTAAAGTTTCGAGTTCAATCTTTTAAAAATGTTAATTAAACCTCGCCTAGCAGATCTAGAACGCTATGTTTTATACTCAAAAATATATCTTAACGAGAACTTATTTAATGAATTTAAAAATTAAAGCGTTGCGTTTTGATAAAAATGGTAATTTGACCCTTTTTTTATGACAAATTTTCTTTTTTCATGTCGGACGTATAAAATTTAATATCATTTTTATTACCATTCAAAAGAATTTGGCACGCTTTTAAACAGAAGAACACGAAAAATAACCTTTTAAATAAAGGCTTTTTATCAAACATTGTGCATGAAAAAACAAGATTTTTTTTCTTTAGCCCAATTTTAAGGCTTATTTCTGGTTAGCATCTGAAAAAACGGCCTCTGGTTTTTCGACTTCCACTGATTTTTTCACTTTTTGGGCATTTTAGCGGATTTTTGGATTTTCTTGGTCAATAATTTTAAGGCTATTTCTGGCTGAAAAAACGTCGATTGGTTTTTCGACTTCCACTTTTTGGTCGAGCAATACCAATTTTACAGGTTTTTTCACTTTTTTGGCATTTTAACGGCCATTTTAGCGGATTTTTGGATTTTCTTGGTCAATAATTTTAAGGCTTATTTCTGGTTAGCAGCTGAAAAAACGGCGATTGGTTTTTCGACTTCCACTTTCTGGTCGAGAAATACCAATTTTATAGGTTTTTTTTTACTTTTTTGGCATTTTTACGTCCATTTTAGCGGATTTTTGGATTTTATTGGTCAATAATTTTAAGGCTTATTTCTGGTTAGCAGCTGAAAAAACGGCGATCGGTTTTTCGACTTCCACTTTCTGGTCGAGAAATACCAACTTTATAGGTTTTTTCACTTTTTTGGCATTTTAACGTCCATTTCAGCGAATTTTTGGATTTTCTTGGTCAATAATTTTAAGGGTTATTTCAGGTTGGCAGCTGTAAAAACGGCGTTTGGTTTTTCGACGTCCACTTTCTGGTCGAGAAATACCAATTTTATAGGTTTTTTTTTTTTTTTTTTTGAGATTTTTTCACTTTTTGGCATTTTAACGTCCATTTTAACGGATTTTTGGATTTTCTTGGTCAATAATTTAGGTAAGCCTTATTTCTGGTTAGCAGTTGAAAAAACGGCGATTGGTTTTTCGACTTTCACTTTCTGGTCGGGAAATACCAATTTTATAGGTTTTTTGAAGATTTTTTTCACTTTTTTGGCATTTTAACGTCCATTTTAGCGGATTTTTGGATTTTCTTGGTCAATAATTTTAAGGCTTATTTCTGGTTAGCAACTGAAAAAACGGCGATTGGTTTTTCGACTTCCACTTTCTGGTCGGTAAATACCAATTTTATAGGTTTTTTGGAGATTTTTTTTACTTTTTTAGCATTTTAACGTCCATTTTAGCGGATTTTTGTGGAGAAGGACGCATTTTATCGGATTTTGTGGCACGTTTTCCACTTCCTTTTACGTTCTAATTAGAAAAACACTTCACTCACACTTCAGAAAAACACAAATTGAGAGTCCATTTGCTATTGGCCTTTGAATATTCTTCCTAGAGGATTTTTTGTGGTAACAAACACCCATTTCTGCGAGTTTTTAGGGGCGTTTTCCCTTTTCTTTCGGCTTCTGTTTAAAAAAACGAGAAAAACACTCTAAATATAGTCGAATTCCATGAGTTTTCTTCAGTTTTTTGCCTATAAACGTCCTTTTAGTGGATTTTTCGATGATTTTTTTTTTTGAAGCCAATTTTAGCCGGTTTTCTGGGGCGTTTTCCTCTTTCTTTCGGCTCTACTTAAAAAAACGAGAAAAACACTCTAAATGTAGTCCAATTCCATGAGTTTTCTTCAGTTTTTTTTTACCTATAAACGTCCTTTTAATGGATTTTTCGATGATTTTTTTCCTTTGAAACCAATTTTAGCCGGTTTTCTGGGGCGTTTTCCTCTTTCTTTCGGCTCTACTTAAAAAAAGGAGAAAAAAACTCTAAATGTAGTCCAATTCCATGAGTTTTCTTCAGTTTTTTTTTTTTTACCTATAAACGTCCTTTTAATGGATTTTTCGATGATTTTTTCCTTTGAAACCAATTTTAGCCGGTTTTCTGGGGCGTTTTCCTCTTTCTTTCGGCTCTACTTAAAAAAACGAGAAAAACACTCTAAATGTAGTCCAATTCCACGAGTTTTCTTCAGTTTTTTTTTTTTTTTTTTTTTTTTTTTTTTTTTTTTTTTTTTTTTTTTTGCCTATAAACGTCCTTTTAGTGGATTTTTTCCTTTGAAACTAATTTTAGCCGGTTTTCTGGGGCGTTTTCTTCTTTCTTTCGGCTCTACTTAAAAAAACCAGAAAATCACTAATTTTAGTCCAATTGCCATGACTTTTCTTAAGTTTTTCCGCCTATCAACGTCGTTTTTAAAGGATTTTCCGATGCTTGTTTTAGGTTTTTTGAAATCTAGAAACGCCCATTTTAAGGGGATTTTTAAATTTTTGTAAACACCAGCCGATGGCGGCGAATCTCCGATGGGCCTGTTAACAAAAAATAAATAAATTAAATAAAAATTTAATTAATCTGCTGTTAGTTTGAACCTACCTGTTGAAGAAAGGTTTGGGAATGGGGCATTAATATCCAAGTGAATTAAAAAGAGACGTTTCCGTGATAAAAGTGAGCTTGAAGTATTTAAAAATGGTCGAGAAAGAGGAAAAAATAAAGGGTTGAAAACGAGAAGGTGCGATAAAATAAACGTTTTTATCCGTCGTTTTAAATCTTTTACGATTCCCAAATACGATAAAGGCTTCATTTAGGAGAGAAAAAAAAACCTTCCGACAATAAAAATGAGTGTTTAAAATGCCCCTACTTTTTGACCTTTTTTATACTTAAAAAAAACACTCCCCTGCATTTCGTATGGAATTAAAAACGAGCGATGTTAAGCCGGACATAAAACGCTGATTTTGTTACTACATTAGGAAACTCCCTCTGAGGGGGGACAATGGGGAATAAAATTTTGTATTTATTTCCATGTCGCCTTGTTTTTAGTCAGACGTGGAGGAAAAAAGAAGGAGATGTTTCTACGCCGTAGAAGGGCCATGTTTATCCGACAGTAAAATACAGTTTCAACCTTTAACAAATTGCCTCATCACTGATTTTGAACCGTTAAAATCACATTCCTTCCCTATCCATAAAAAGACTTGTTATTTCTTACTTTATGTCTATCAAAGGTGGAACATAAAATGTATATTTTTAATTTCTGCTGGAAAATAATGTATGAAAAGGAATTTTTATTCAGATTTTTTGTGAATCAGTTAACATCTTTTTCTTAGAAAAAATTGTCTAAAATATTATGTTCTCCTTTGTCCCAGCAGTATGGCTGCAGCCCCCAGCTGAGCTTTTATCCTCTGCAAAAATTGCGGTTTTCCTCGAAAAAACCAAAGGTTAAAAGCAAATTAAGTTAATTTTTATGTTGATTATTCTCATAAAAAATTAAAATCAATTATTAATGAGCCATTAATCGCTTATTCATTGAATTTTATTAATTATTCTATTCAAGAATAATGTTTATTGAGGATGAATTTTTTTAGGTTTCCTTTGGGGCGAAGTTTCTCGTCGTAGTTCAGCCCTTTTCTGATAGAGAGCGCCACGGTGAACAAACTGAATGAACTACAACTCACACAATATATTGGCCATAAAAACACACTACATACATACTTTTTTTTCTCTCCACCATTAAAATTGCTTGTATGGATTTTTTTTAACTTCCTCATTTTTTTTGCGGGAAATTCCATATTAATTTTATTCATAGGGCTGAAAATTGGGGTTTTACTTGATTAATTTCATTAAGTTGCGTTGTTTGGGGGGGGGGGGGGTTGTATTAGGACTTCTTGACTTTCTCATATGCGAGACTGAATTGGCTTTAGAGCCACGGGGGTTTCGTCTTAAAAGGAGGATATTACAGCGTTTTCTCCACCGCTAATAAAACTACCTAGTAATTCCGTTGGGTTTTCACGGAGGAAAAAAATAGCTTTGAAAACCGCCTTTTTTAAGGACGAATGGAAGAAAGGGCGAAGAAAACGCCCATTTCGTTGGCTGCCTGAATCTTGGAGCTCTAGAGGGCTTGGAAAAACTACTAGTTTGAAATGCTTACGACGAAAACTTCCTTAAAGAGAAGTAAAAGTATAGGAAGGGGAAGTATAACGGAGGAGAAGTATAAAGGAGGGGAAGTATAATGGAGGCCCCAGTATAAGAGAGGGGAGGTATAAAGGAGATGGAAGTATAACGGAGGAGAATTTTTTTTTTTTTTTCAAAAAATTTTTGAAGTTTTTTTTCCGAAAATATTTATAAGTATCAAGGTACCTGGAAATAATGGGATTTTTGCCCAAGGGAGGTCCCACTCGTAGCGGGTGGAAGTATGAAATTTCTCCCTACTAAAATGATCCAAATAATCATTTTTTACACCAAAAATTCGTAAAAAATATAAGGAGTAATTGGTGAAAATTTCGTGAAAATCGAACCTCCGCCATTTTATCGAAATTCAAAAATCGCCCTCCTTGGTTTCTTGATCACCGACTAAAGAAAATTTGGTGAAAATCGGTTGTTAACTGTCGCTGTAAAGTGTTCCCGAAAAAAAATGCTACGGCCGGCCGGCCGGAACCACAGACAAAGATGAGATCGGTAAAGATTTAAATTTTGTCGCCAAAATCCAAAATTTGGCGCACAATTTTTTTTTTTCAATTTTGAGGAATTTAGAAAAAACAGGTATACGACAAAACGAGAAAAAAATTCTAAATCCAACACTGTCGTTGAAAATTTTTGAAAAATTGAAATTTGGCGTCGGTAACGTAAAAATGGCTTTTTAGAGGAATTTTTTTGTGGGAAATAACGTGAGGCAATATTGGACTATATTGTGTTCGTCCGATTCTATCGAGAAAGGGTCCATTAGATGAGATTAAACGCTCTCCCGGATCCTTAATAAAGAAGGCCGTTAAAAACGACCGGGAGCCATCAGTAAATGATGCCACTCAAATGGAAACTGGAAACCACGTTTTATGTTTGAGATTCAATATTGGAAATTTTCATTGAAGGGAAAAAGTTGAAAAATGATTTTCACAATTTTATAGCATTTTTTAACAAAAAAAAACTCGGAATTTAAAAAGAAGATTCATTGGTCGCTTTTTAAGGGGCCAACGATAAATAAAGGCCGAACGTCGGTTTGCATTAAAAAATGTATTTTAGGCCTCTGCTTACTTTGGTTGACATGAAAAATGATGGCTTTAACTATCATGTTTGTCCGCTAGGGTAAACCAAAACAAAAAAAAAGAAACGTAAAACTGTCGGAAACAAGACAAAACGAGCTATCCTACTCGAAAAGTCGACCCCCTATGATTCATTTAACCTTTAGGTTGATATTTCCATGATGTAATAACCTTTTTGGATCGATCTATCGTGACATTCAGAACAAACAGAGGATTACCCTCGGAACGTTGCCCAATTTACCCACCCCATTTTATTTTTCTTCTTTATTTTGAGGGTCCATCTATAGACCTTTGAAATGTAAATATTTATTCACGAATTTCACCCTCCCCTCTTCAATAAATAAATATAACTGCCATTTTATTTATAAAGATGGGACTGAAAATTTCTTGACACATTATAAACTCGAATATAAATCTTAAGGGGACATTTTTTTTTCTTCTTCGGTTCTTTCTCTCCGGCTGTTTGTCAAGAGGAAAGAAAAGGGGGCAGATGTCGGGTATTTTTACAAAATAAACCCATTTCATGGGCATCCTACCCCTTGTATTTTATGACGGATTAAACACTGGCGTTAAAAGAACAAAAAATATTTTTAGAACTCGTTTTCTTTTATGCAAAGTAGGATTTAAAAAGAAAAAGTTTAAAAAACCACACTTTCATGAGTTTTACAATTTTGAGAAAATTTTGCTTACATTGGGGAAATATGGGGCGTATCCGTGGTATACAAAACTTCCAAATTGCGGTCTACTCCCTCTGGAAAGAATTACTGAATTGCGGTTTACTTCCTCAAGGAAAGCATAACCGAATTGCGGTCTACTTCCTCAGAAAAGAATAACCGAATTGCGGTCTACTTCCTCAGTAAAGAATAACCGAATTGCGGTCTACTTCCTCAGTAAAGAATAACCGAATTGCGGTCTACTTCCTCAGTAAAGAATAACCGAATTGCGGTCTACTTCCTCAGGAAATGAATTACCAATTGCGGTCTACTTCCTCAGTAAAGAATAACCGAATTGCGGTCTACTTCCTCAGGAAATGAATTACCAACTGCGGTCTACTTCCTCAGTAAAGAATAACCGAATTGCGGTCTACTCCCTCAGGAAAGAATAGCCGCCCTATTCTGATTTTTATTGCCTGTTCCTTGGCTTTCGCTTTACCAGGCTAAAGGAAAGAATAGCCTAATTGCGGTCTACTTCTTCAAGAAAGAGTAACCGAATTTCGGTCTACTCCCACAGGAAAGAATAACCGAATTGCGGTCTACTTCCTCAGTAAAGAATAACCGAATTGCGGTCTACTCCCTCAGGAAAGAATAGCCAAATTGCGGTCTACTTCCTCAAGAAAGAGTAACCGAATTTCGGTCTACTTCCTCAGGAAAGAATTACCGAATTGCGGTCTACTTCCTCAGGAAGGAATAACCGAATTGCGGTCTACTTCCTCAGTAAAGAATAACCGAATTGCTGTCTACTCCCTCAGGAAAGAATAGCCGCCCTATTCTGATTTTTATTGCCTGTTCCTTGGCTTTCGCGTTACCAGGCTAAAGGAAAGAATAGCCAAATTGCGGTCTACTTCTTCAGGAAAGAATACCGAATTGCGGTCTACTCCTTCAGGAAAGAATAACCGAATTGCGGTCTACTCCTTCAGGAAAGAATAACCGAATTGCGGTCTACTCCCTCAGGAAAGAATAACCGAATTGCGGTCTACTCCCTTAGGAAAGAATAACCGAATTGCGGTCTACTCCCTCAGGAAAGAATAACCGAATTGCGGTCAACTTCTTCTGGAAAGAATACCGAATTGCGGTCAACTCCTTCAGGATGAAATAACCAAATTGCGGTCAACTCCGAGGGCCGCAATTTGAATACCGGTATACGTAGTAGTACCAGTACATGTGAGCTGGTGGGGTCACTGAAAATCGGAAATTTCCCAAAAAGATTTATATTATTAAAATTATGTGTTATAGGGCCAAAGTATTGTACTAATAAAAAAAAAAGAAGGTTATTGCTACTAGAAAATGTGATAAAAGACGTCAAAATGAAAATAAAAATAAAAAGCCTTCTTTCAAAACGGTCGAAAAATAATCAAAAAGTCATCGAACTAGCAGATAAACCATAACTTGATGTAAATCTGAGTCAAATGGTTTTCTTTTTTAAGAGGCCACTTAAGATCGTGGCAATCGGTCATTTTGGAGAAGGAGAAGGGAAAAAAAAATTGAAAGAAAAAAAGTCTCAAGAAAGTTGGCCATTGGTTGTCTCCGAAAGGGGGAAATCCGAGCAGGTAACATAAAGAGTCAAACGTATTTTTACTGTCGACTCTAGGCGAAGTGGGGAAGTGAGTTTCTGAATTAATGAGAGCTGTTTTCTACTTTGAGTCGCCCCATTTGAATGTTATGAGATGAAAATGTGTCCATTCGGCTGATACGAGTGCCTAAGAAACGACATTTCTACTGTAAAATAAATAAAAAGGATTTTTTTTTATTCTCCTCCTCCACCCCTTTCTTACCCTTATACTAACAGGTTCTATTTATATTTTTATAGCCTCTTCTACACCACGAGCCGTCCCTAATAAAAAACTAATATTTAATCCAGCATTAAATCTAGAGATGAAAAAAAAAATTAATATTAGAAAAATTTTATACTTTTTTTTGTCTTTTTTCTTTGGTAAAAGCTCTCAAGATCTAAAAATCTGTCCCCTTTCTAAATATCACTTAGTGGATTGACGGCCCACTTTTGGGACGGAAGCTTGGGCAGAAGTGCTTCTGACTTTCCTCCCCCTCGTTATTTATAGCGAGAAGTTTTAGGGAATCGTGATCTTCAGTGCGTGATTTTAACAAGTTGAAAACGTGTGGGATTTAGTGGTGGCAAGATGGCGGCCGTCTATTATTAAGGATGAGGAGGTCGCCTTTTCATCCCTTCAGGGAGGGAACTCCCTAACACCTATTGTTAAGAACAGGTCAATACTACACGATTTGTCCTTGCGCGGAGGAAATTTCTTCATGATCAAAATTGACTAATTTTTTTTTCTTAAAAAGCCTTAAATCAAGTTTACTACTCTGGAGAGGACGTTAAACTTTTAATGGTTCAACCCGTAATATAAATAAAGTCCGCTTCCGCTCTTAACCGGAGTTTTTGTGTCGAGTTTCTGGTTTTTCTTTCTTAACTCTCCCGATTCTCGATTCCTTTCTTCCCCCCAGCACACGTTTCTCACCACGTGTTCACTTTTACGACCGCTCGTAAATCTTCTCTCTTAATCGATTACTAATGCGGCTTCGAAACCCTTTTGTTTTTGTCACGGAATAAAAGGAAAATTTATTACTCCTCCAAAAAAACCAATAACAAATTTTTAGAATTCTCAAATTTTTTTCAATATTGTCTGCATGAACCTTCAGAAAACATTTGTCTTTTCCCCACCTTAAAAGCGTCATGTTGCACTTTGCATTATGCAAATAAGGCTTTTTAGGAGTGTGCGAGGATAAAAAATGTCGATATGTGCAGGTGGCGATGGTGCGGCGGAGCGGATTAAAGCCGTCGGGGAGGGTGCTGATAGGCGGAGTGCAGTGACAGGATGCAGAAGAAAAAAAAAACTTTGGTGGAAAAAAATGTCTTGAAAAAGGGGAAAAAGCGAGACTTTTTAAACCTGAAGGCTGAGATAAAAATTGCATTTGATTCTCATCCAGGTGACACTAAAAAACGTATATAAAAACACCCAGGTGCCATCTCATCACCTGTCTACCTAATTTTGTCCTTTTATATCAGAAAAAATTATTTTGAAAATTTTATTCTTAAACAAAAGATTATAAAAACTAGAAACTTGTTGTAAAAGGCTCAAAATTGAGTAAAAATACCATAACCGAGAATTTAAAAAATTTGGGGTTTCCAAATCGCCAAATTTAGAGGACAAAAACCTCTAATTTTTTAAAATTTTCATTTTTTTTCAGCCTATAAACCTCCTTTTCAACCCTGGTTTAGAAGTGGTTAATTGCGAAAGCAAAGGCCAAAAAAAGAAAAAAAAAAAAAAAAAAAAACCCTGGTTTTCTACCCTTTTCATTTTACCCAAGAAACCTAATTGAAATTATAATTTTTCTAATTTTCCGAGAAAAACTATCAATAAAAAGTCATTGTCGTATATGGGAGAATTTATGAGGAATTAATTGGACATGAGGGTATTGAGTCGATTATGAACTAATTTTTTCTTGGCATTTTTCCAGTCTTTTTTATTCAAAAAATGATTTCAATTTCCATAGCTATGAAATATTTTTAAGAAAATGTTAGATGTTGATCTTTACAACTTCACAAGTTGTAAAATTGTGCGAGTTTTTTTTTAATCTTCAAAAAAATCTATCAACGTATTTCGATAGTATCGTAGGACTAAAAAAAGGTGGTATGTAAGAGGGTGCTATAAAACGTTATAGGTCATTAAATAGTTAAACACGTCATAAAACGAGCTCGTAAAAGGCGACGTCATTCCCCCCTCCACTACCGTAGAAGACAAGTAGCCTTAGGATGTGCTATACAACCGTGAAATATAATAATAGGCGCAATAAACATCATATCGGTTTCCGATCGTAAATGTTGTTAATTTTTTTTTCTTTTCTCCCTCCTCTTGAAGAACTCCTTTTTCTGCCTTCGCACCTTGAATAAACTATTAAGGGGCCGTTAACAACTAACTTTATGTTCCGAAGCAGACACTTAGACGGAGGAAGGAGAATATCGTAAATTATTTAGACCCCCAGGTACAATATTATCTATCCAAAACGCCGCCTCCATTCTCAAGAGCTTAAGAGCCTCGCATATCATTAAAAAAGGAAACGGTCCAAATTATTTATTGAGCTTATTATAACCTTAATGAATTATTCATTTTGAATAAGTAGATTTTTTCCTTTTTTTTTTTGTAGGAGAAAAAAAATTTTTTCAACCATTTTTGATTTTTTTATTCTTCTTAAGTTGGTAACATCTTTTTTATTTTTTTATTTTATTGCGAAGAACAAAAATCTAAAGCAGTTTTTTAGATACTTTTTTACAAACGAAAAACAGAATTATTTTGATTTCCACTTTCTATAATTTTTTTTGTGAATATTTTTTTATTAAAAACTTTTTAAACATTATTTAGCGCTTAAAAAAGTGAATCTAAAAATTAAAATTTATAGACTTTTTAAGAAAAAATTAACGGAGAAGAAATAGGTTTTTATAATGGATGGTTTTAGAGAGGCTTGTTCTGTTTGAATGCCGGGCGGTGAGAAGGCCGCTCCCCTCAGGCGAAGTGAACGGCCGGCCATGGCTACGGCATCCCACAATGGCCGACCCTCACGGCCAACCGCAATTTGTAATGGAGAGCGGAGACATATCCCAAAGTATTTTTTTTACAAAAAAGCAATTATTATTATTTTTAATGTAGCAAAAAGTCGATAATAATTAATTTATTGCACAATAAATAAAAAAATGTACAACCGAACCGCATTTCTCATTAAATTTTTTAAAATTTTATTATCTCATCATTTTTGAAAAATCAAGTTTTTTTAAATTTTAGTTTTCATTTTATAAAATATGAGCAGTAAATTGTATGAATAATAGTTAATTGAGCAATAAATTATTATAACCTGTTTAAACATTATTAAAATGACATTAAAAACTACTGAATTAACATTCGGACGTTATATGGCTAATATAAAAATTAAATAAATAAAAAAAAACTGTTCTAATTGGGTCGTAAATCAATGTGGGAATTTTTTTATTCTTAGCCATCACGCGATGTGTGCAGGTGTAATTTTTTTTAAATCGTTAACTCGGTTTTAGTCACACCATTAATTAAAATATTGGCAATATTTTATCAAGTGCACAACTTTGTTTATTATTAATTATCAAAGTCCTTTGGAAAATTTATTGTATATTTTAACTTCCTTATTTTATTATTCTGGTCGATTAGATTTCGTGTCATTTTTTTAGTTAATGCAGTCACCGATGCAGTAAATCCAGAATTTATTTGCACGCTATTTTTTTCATACCTCCCACGATTCAGAAACACTTTTAAGGTTTTTTCTTAGGTCTTTCACCTTAGGAACGCCCATTTTAGTTTTCCTTTGACGGATAAATTCTATTTATGGGTGTTTTCTATGGTTTTTTCGACCGATAAACTCATTTTTGAAGGGTTTTTTGGCCGCCTTCCACGTTCATTTTGGTCATTTGGCCGAAAAACATCATTACACAGTTTTCCATATTTGTTTTTGGCCGAGAAACGACCTTTTTGATTGTTTGCTTTTGTCTATCGGACGACTGGGGTTCCGCCCTACCGGAACGCCAGGTTTTTTGGTCGAAAAACCCCTTTTTGGGGCATTATCTTCGATATTTTTCCTGAGGAAATAGTTTTACCCATAAGGAAATTGTTTGGTTCTCATGGATGGAGGGAAGAGAGGTCATTGTTAGGGTGACCGTACGAGCGAACACTTCGTTACTCACGTGGACAAAGTTACAAGTTTACTCACCTCGGGTCTGGGCGGACCCGAGTATTTAAATTAGTGAATTATTGTCCAAAACGATGTAAACTTATTAAATACTCAATTTTTTTGATCACTTTTAACGTTTTTCTTTTGATTTAATAAATTTAAAAATTGGAAATCAATTATTTTGATTATTTAATGATGACTTGAAACTTGCTCCTCCAAAAGTGTATTCCTTCAATCTTACACTTTTCAAAAATTGATTGCATATATAACTAACTTCCAATTGCTTTTCAAGCTGCTTTTTTTAAATAATTGAAATGCTAAATATTCTTACAAAAATTACACATTATGCAAAAAAATACGTTATATATTTGGAAATTGAAATTAAATATTCTAAAAATGCAGTATCAATTCATTATTTTTGTAACATGAATACTCACCTCGGGTCAAATTGACCCGAAATTATGTGGTTCTATTGGTTCAAGGAGTAAAATGGCGGGATAAAATGACGTCATCGGGTCCCTACGGACCCGAGGTGAGTAACCACGTATCAATAAAAAAGGGGAAATTAGAAAAAAAAAATTATATTCTTGTTACGTAGTTACTCACGTCGGGTCAATATGCCTCTCTTAGCTATAAATTTTAGTATTAGAAAGTAAAAACATAACCTAACAGTAGCTCTTATCAAATAAATAGAATAGATAAATCCCATTGGGCAATTTGAGAAGCATAAAATTAAGAAATATTGAAAAAACAGACAGTCGGGTCCGCAGGGACCCGACGTGAGTAACGAAGTGTTAAAAATTTTTGTTATCAAGGTTTAAGTAGTTTCCTCGATTTTTAGGTGTAAAAACACCCATTTAACCGGGTTTTTAGACGTCAAACATCTTTTTGGGTCGTTTCTCTCGATTTTCTTGGTTGAAAAACCCCGTTTATCTCTGTTTTGGGGCATTATCTTAGATATTTTTCCAGAGGAAATTGTTTTACTTATAAGGAAATTGTTTGGCTCTCATGGATGGAGGGATGAGATGACCGTCCGGGCGTTTAAAATTTTTTTATGAGTGTTTAAGTAGATCTCCTCGATTTTTAGGTGTAAAAACACCCATTGTACTAGGTTTTTTTGGCGTCAAACATCTTTTTTGGTCGTTTCTTTCGATTTTCTTGGTTGAAAAACCCCGTTTATCTCTGTTTTGGGGCATTATCTTAGATATTTTTCCAGAGGAAATTGTTTTACTAATAAGGAAATTGTTTGGCTCTCATGAATGGAGGGAAGAGAGGTCTTTAGGGTGACCTTTCCTCGATTTTTAGGTGTAAAAACACCCATTTTACCGGGTTTTTGGGCGTTAAACACCTTTTTGGGTCGTTTCGCTCGATTTTCTGCCCTAGTAACACTTTCGTCTTTTGCCCAAAAGAAACCTCTTGTTCATTTCATGGCTTTGCAATTTTTCCAGTCAACTCATAGGCGAAGGATTTTCGTGTGGGAAAGTGATTTTTTCCCTTTCTTTTAGAAGTTAAAAGTTGACGAGTTTCTTATGTGTCAGACCGTGTGTATAATGAGGCGTCTTCCGGTATTTTTAGAGCCGCGGCTTGAATCTTAAACTGGGAACAGTCCGGGAAAGAATAAAAACTAAAAACTCCCACAAAAAAAATTGCTTTTTCTCTAAGAGAATAAACAAAATCTGAAATTAAATCTAGACAAAAATAGCCAATAATATTTTAATGAATAACAATATCATCCGAAAAAGCTATAAATGGACCCTTAAATTTTGACATTTTCACTATTCAACGTGATGTAACGGCTTTTATCGATCCCCAATTAGAGTAGGAAAAGGGTGAGAGAGAGAAAAAATTGGATGGAAAAAAAAAAAGCTCTCGGAATGAACCGGTCCTTTTGGAAAGCCATTAAAGAGACATCGTTTTCGAGGCTGTAAATCTTTTTTTCGGTTCCGAAAGTCAATGATCAAAATCCGATCTCCGAAACGGCGAAAAACGTTCCACGATCATAAATTAAATTTTTTTTAAATTAAAAAAAAAAGTTTCAACTCACGTTGTTGACCAGATGGAGGTCAAGGAAGGACTGAAATTTCTGAAAAGTCAATTGTTACGGTATGTGACCTTGCGTCACAAAAACGCCCTTAGGTAAAAAGAAACCTTAAAAATTACGTTTTTTTAAACATACCTAAAAAAAATAACTCAAGGAAATTTTTGGCTTTATTTTTATTTATTTCATAAGTCTTGCTAAACAAGAAAATCTATGAAATATTCGTTTTATAAAAAAATTATATTCAAATTTTATATTCTCGATATAATTTACAGGCGACAAATTATGCTCTGCAAAGGTGACCATAAATAATCGAGGGAGACTTTCAAGGGCTTTAATCTTATCTTCGAACATGAGGTTTTTAAGCACGGAGTCCGTGAGAGACTCGCGGACCGGTTTATCGCCCTCACCGATTCCACCGAAGGACGGTTTTTTCCCCTTCTACAATGGAAGAGAAAAAAAAAATCCGGCGAAATATGGAGGACTGAAAGTTCTATGAATAGAATGATAACTGGGCCTTTTTTTATTGTGAGAGTCAAGAGGGTCGTAAATGAAAGGCACTTGACCAACTTTTACGCGTTTTTTAATGGTTTCCCGGTAGCCTAATATGCCTTCTGATTAACCATAAAAGCTCTGTCCTCTTGATAGAAAAAGAACGGCTCGAAATCTGTTTAGTTCTAGCCATGAAACACTCTTTTAGACGTTTTCTTCGCTCTTTCGGCGGATACATCCTCATTACCCTTGGCAACGCCTGAATCTCTTTTAGACATATTTTCCCTTGTTATTTTTACCCGTAAATAGATATATTGTGTGTTTTCTAGTCTTTGGGCTTAGCACACTATTTACCGCCGTTTCGGGTGTTCCTCATGTTCTGTTGGTCGATAAGCACCCTCACTAGGCGTTTTTGACAGTCTTTCGCCGAAGAACGTCCATTTTAGACGGTTTCCATATTTTTGAGGCCAACAAACACTTATTATGGATTTCCCTTGTTATTTTTACCCGTAAATAGGTATATTTGTGTGTTTTCTAGTCTTTGGGCTTAGCACACTATTTACCGCCGTTTCGGGTGTTTCTCATGTTCTGTTGGTCGATAAGCACCCTCACTAGGCGTTTTTGACAGTCTTTCGCCGAAGAACGTCCATTTTAGACGGTTTCCATATTTTTGAGGCCAACAAACACTTATTATGGACGCTTTTGACGGCCTGTCGACCAAGAATCGTCCATTTTAAGCGTTTCACTCATTCTTTTGGTTAATGAACTCCTTTTTAAAGGCGTTGTCGACATCTGTAGTCCAAGACACGTCCATTTCAGGCGGTTTCCTCGTTGTTTCTCTTTCTTTAGGCGGATAAACACCCTTAATAGACGTTTTCGACAGCGTATCATCCAAGAAACGTCCAATTCAGGCGTTTTCCTCGTACTCCAGGACAATAAACACCCGGCGTTATTGAGGTATTTCGCCCAAGGAACGTCTATTTTAGGCGTTTCTCTCATTACCCAGCACAAACACCGTGCATAGACTATGTCGACATCTTTCGTCTAAGAAACTTCCATTTTAGACGGTTTTCTCGTTGTTCAGGCCGACAAACACCATTTATGGACTCTTTTGACGGCCTGTCGACCAAGAAACGTCTATTTTAGGCGTTTCACTCATTTTTTTTGGTTGATGAACTCCTTTTAAAGGCGTTGTCGACGTCTGTAGTCTAAAAAACGTCCATTTTAGGCGTTTTACTCATTCTTTTGGTTGATGAACTCCTTTTAAAGGCGTTGTCGACGTCTGTAGTCCAAAAAACGTTCATTTAGGCGGTTTCCTCAGTCTCCAGGACAATGAACACCCTTAATAGGCGTTATCGACGGTCTTTCGCCCGAGGAACGTTCGTTTTAGGCGTTTTCCTCGTTTTTCAGGCCGAAAAACACACTTTATAGACGCTTTTGACGGCCTGTCGACCAAGAAACTTCCATTTTAGGCGTTTCACCTATTCTTTTGGCTGATGAACTCCTTTTTAAGGCGTTGTCGACGTCTGTAGTCTAAAAAAACGTCCATTTTAGGCGTTTCACTCATTCTTTTGGTTGATGAACTCCTTTTATAGGCGTTGTCGACGTCTGTAGTCCAAAAAACGTCCATTTCAGGCGTTTTCCTCATTCTCCAGGACAATTATCACCCCAAAGAACGTCCATTTTAAGCGTTTTCCTCGTTTCTCTGGCTTATAAAATAGCCTCCTAGATTTTTTTTCTGGTGTTATCCATTTTTTTTAAGACTAATAACGCCATCAGTCGGCTGAGAAACACCTATCGTACGACTCTTTCATCAGAAATATAAGGAATATTTAAGAGAGTTATGATTATGTTGCTTCTATTGTTTATTTATCTGAACGTTTCATTTCCCGCACAATTTTGGCTCTATCGGTTTTTCCCCCTGCGGGGTTCGGGATCGACTCCCTGAAGGCTTTCTCTTATTAATCCCGTGCGCGACGGAGAGAATACAAAGAGGACGTCTGCATAATGCATAAGACACCATACATTCCCCCTCCTTCTTTTCCTTTAAAACCTTCTCACTTCTCCGAGCTCAGACGTTACATCGTGAAAAACGTTCCTCCCGATGAAATATAGATCGTTCTTGTCAACACTTCTTTTTTTTGCGACAAATTTTTATGATGAGATTCTCAATATTTTTCTTCCTAAAGGCATTTTTTGACTTGATTTTTTAACAAAATTATATTGGAATTAAAGCGATTTTTACGACAACGCATTTTTTGTGAAGAACAAACGTTGGAGGTTATTCACTCCTCTTTTATTGATTATTCGGAAGATGGCCATATGTTGGCTACATAAAAAGTCGAAAGGGAGTTATACAGATGGGGAGGGAGAGAAAAAAGGTATCGGAAAGGATGTAAAACACAGTTCTTTTAGGGGCAGTAAAGAGATCCGATTTACACTTTGCACCCTCCAATAATTTCCTCAGTCCATGGCGGCGTAGATTCCTTCCAGAATCTTCACCTTTCGACTCTTTTAAAGAAAAATAGTCGGGGCGTAAAGAAGACTGAGTTGGGGCTGAGGCGGGACTTTAAAAATGTTTGATAAGGGCTTCAGATTACAGTTCCGAGACACGAAAGGACCTAAATCAACCCCCTTCGCCCACCCCTCCAGTGTCCAATCTCGACTCCTCAAACCACGATCTAACCTTAAAGCCTCTTTACTCTGCTTGAGCGACTTTCGACATTCAACGAGTATGTCTTTTATTTTATTCGCCGACTCAAGGACTTCTTTTCTTTTTTATTCTTCATTAAAAATTCTCTTCTACACTATCTGATACATAAAAATATAATCCATCAGAAAATCCTTTTTACAAAGTTTACCGAGTATCCTTGACGCTTTTTTATACGCAGAAATTCTTTGCATTACCGCGGGGGCCAATGAACAACCATCAAAGTATACCAGTCTGCACGCGATTACACACAGATTAGGCATCGGCGGACTTAATTGATTTGCGGGCTATAAGTAAGGTGTTCAATGCAGCAGGTTATGAAATGAGCAAGAAGTACCTATTGGAATAAAGGGTTTTTCTTGGGTCAAATAAAGGTCCAGAAACAGTATTTCGCGACCAGAAAAACGAGGAAAACGATCCAAAACCCGTGGAAAAGACGTTAAACTCCCGAAAATCCGATAAAACGGATGTTTCTAAGCCAGAAAATAACCCAAAAAGGGTGTTGAAGCTTGAACAGCCGATAAAGCCGGTGTTTCTTAACCAAAAAATCGAAGAACACTATCGAAAACCCGGTATAAAAGATGTTAAAACGCCCGAACACCCACTAAAATGTATGTTTCTAAGCTAAAAACGAGGAAAACGGCTAAAAACGCCCGAACGCCTGATAAAACGGGTTTTTCTAGACCAGGATATCGAGGAAAATGACCCAAAACCCGGCAAAAGAAATGTTAAACTCCCGAAAACCCAATAAAACGGATGTTTCTAAGCCAGAAAATAACCCAAAAAGGGTGTTGAAGCTCGAGCACCCGATAAAACCGGTGTTTCTTAACCGAAAAATCGAAGAACACTATCTAAAACCCGGTATAAAAGATGTTAAAACGCCCGAACACCCACTAAAATCTATGTTTCTAAGCTAAAAACGAGGAAAACGGCTAAAAACGCCCGAACGCCTGATAAAACGGGTTTTTCTAGACTATGATATCGAGGAAAATGACCCAAAACCCGGCAAAAGAAATGTTAAACTCCCGAAAACCCAATAAAACGGATGTTTCTAAGCCAGAAAATAACCCTAAAAGGTTATTGAAGCTCGAACACCCGATAAAACCGGTGTTTCTTGACCAAAAAATCGAAGAACACTATCTAAAACCCGGTATAAAAGATGTTAAAACGCCTGAACACCAACTAAAATGTGTGTTTCTAAGCTAAAAACGAGGAGAACTGCTGAAAACCCCTTTAAACGCCCGACCTCCAGATAAAACGGGTTTTTCTAGATCAGGATATCGAGGAAAATGACCCAAAACCCGGCAAAAGAAATGTTAAACGCCCGAAAACCTGATAAATCGGGTGTTTCTACACCATAAAATTGAGGAAAACGTATTAATTAGAGCAACCGGTTAGTTCCCAAAAGCCCCCTCCCAAGTTCGCCAATATTAATTAACCTAATCTGATTAGGCTAATCGAAGGTTCTCTGGAAGATAAGGGCTGAAAATAATAGAAGAAACTCAAAAGTCTTCTCAGGTGGAAGGAAGGAGGTGTTACAAATGACCGTAATTCGGATATCCTTTTCTGGGGCCTCCAGACGGGGGGACGGCAGCTTCATTTAAATTTGACCGCAATTCCTAACTCCAGAATTCATCCGGTTTTTCCTCCATTCAGATTATTGAAAAAAATCTCTTAAATCTTCATAGAACGGGCCTCACATTTACACCCACACAACGCCTTGTAATTTTAGAACAGAAAAATAAACTTTTTTTTTCTCTCTTCTCTCCCCTTTCGACGAAAAAGTTTCCGGGACGAGTTATTTTTTTTACAAGACAGAAGCCTTTTAAATCTGTCACCTCGTAAATATCGAAACAATAAATGGAAAAAAGGCGTTTATAAAAGAAATTATTTTTGTTGTTCAAACTTCGTAATAACACGTGTCTTTTCGTCTCTGGGGAACAAGGGAATGTTACCGGAAAAAAAGGACTGTCCGTTTTGAAAAGGTTGTAAAAAGTATGATGAAAAAAAAGAAAAGAGTACCTCGAAGGTTACGTCGCTTTGAAAGGGTCGACAACCCTTTTTTAAAAGTCGTATATCATATTGTCTGTGTGGTCCTTTTCGCCCGACGTAACCTTTTTTATCTGAGCCAAAACGCATTTTTTTTTCCTTGAGGAGAATCCCCGGACCTACCTCAACTACTTTTCCGTGTTACTTAATATCCGGTTTTATTTTTTTTCCGTGCCCCGTACTGGAATTAAAAGGTGTCGTTAACTTTTTAACGACTCTTCCCTCCGTTCCACTACTTCTTGTCTAACGTTTATGACCGTGAATATTAAATGGCGTGGGAGAGTGAAATTTCACACTTTTTTTTTCTGAAAAATTGCATTAGGAACTTTTAAGCCGCATCCAGAGCATTCGGGGCGAACATTAGCCAGGACGTTTTTTTGGCGTAGAAACACCCGTTTAATCTGGTGAACATGCGTTAAACATCTTTTGTACCGGGTTTTTGGTCATTTTTTTCTATTTTCTGGTATAGAAAAACCAATGTTATCAGGTTTTCAGGCGTTTAAAATTTCTTTTAATGGTTTTTGGGACGTTTTTATCGATTTTTAGGTGTAGAAACACCCGTAAAACCTGGTGTTCGGGTGTTCAACATCTTTTTCACATGGGATTTTGGTCATTCTACTCGATTTTCCGGTGTAGAAACACCCGTTTAGAACGGGCGTTAAATATCTTTTTCACCGGGTTTTTGGTCATTTTCTTCGATTTTCTGGTGTTGAAACACCCGTTAAACCAGTTGTTAGGGTATCTTTTTTACCGGGAATTTTGGTCATTTTCCTCGTGGTCGATTTCCTGGTGTAGAAACACCCGTTTAATCAGGTGAACGGGCGTTAAACATCTTTTTCACCGGGTTTTTGGTCATTTTCTTCGATTTTATGGTATAGAAAAACCAATTTTATCAGGTTTTCAGGCGTCTAAAATTTCTTTTACTGGTTTTTGGGCCGTTTTCATCGAGTTTTAGTTGTAGAAACACCCGTTTAATCAGTTGTTCCGGTGTTCAAAATCTTTTTTACCGTGGTTTTTGGTCATTGTCTTCGATTTTATGGTCCATAAAAACTCGTTTTATTAGGTTTTCAGGCGTCTTAAACTTCTTTTACCGGTTTTTGGGCCGTTTTCATCGATTTTTAGGTGTTGAAACACCCGTAAAGTCAGGTGTTCGGGTGTTCAACATCTTTTTTACCGTGGTATTTGGTCATTTTCTTCGATTTTATGGACTAGAAAAACCCGTTGTATCAGGTTTTCAGGCGTCTAAAATTTCGTTTACCGATTTTTGGGGCGCGTTTTCATCGATTTTTAGTTGTAGAAACACCCGTTAAACCTGGTGTTCGGGTGTTAAACATCTTTTTTACCGGGGCTTTTGGTCATTTTCCTCAATTTTCTGGTGTAGAAACACCCGTTAAACCAGTTGTTAGGGTATCTTTTTTACCGGGAATTTTGGTCATTTTCCTCGTGGTCGATTTCCTGGTGTAGAAACACCCGTTTAATCAGGTGAACTGGTGTTAAACATCTTTTTCACCGGGCTTTCGGTCATTTTCTTCGATTTTTTGGTCTAGAAAAACCCGTTTTATCTGGTTTTCGGGAGTCTAAAATTTCGTTTACCGATTTTTTGGGGTTTTCATCGATTTTTAGTTGTAGAAACACCCGTTAAACCATGTGTTCGGGTAGTTTAACAACTTTTACCGAGCTTTGGGTTGTTTTCCTCGATTTTCTGGTTTAAAAACATCTATTTTAACGGCTGTTCGGACCTTTCAAGGAACCGCGAAAAGCCCCCAACAGTTTGCAGCGAACAAGGCCGTTATTGAAGCCAAAAACATCTGTAACGGTTGCTTTAAATAGGGGATAGCTTACAAAATATTTACACTAGATTTCCTCTAAACGGTGTATTTTAACAAAGGCCGAAAAGGTCCCGTCCGAAGCTTCATGGCGTAGAAGAAAGGCCATTACGAACGGGTCAACGGAGCTTTATCCTTTTAAGAAAACGGTTCCCGTGGATCCCATGTTAGAAAAGAGAAAAACCCCTCCCACCGAGGCGACCTTTACAGTAATGGGAGTGTCGCGCCGACAATAAATTCAGACTTTCAGAATCCGAACTCAAGTTACAAAAATTATTATTCAGAAAAGTCGAGGTGTAAGATTAATTTATCTAATTCTTTCATCTAGGAGGGGAGAAAAGTTAATGGAAATAAGGAATGGCTGAGATGAAACTCGGAGCTTTTTTACCTTAGGAATTTACATTCCCGCCTCTTCGCCGGTGAGTAGGAGAAAAAATTGAATTCTGAAACGAGGGCGAGATCTTCCCCGACACATAATGCGGAATTACAAGTAGGGCGAGGGTTGCCTCTGATAACTACACGACTTTTATCTCCCTAAGTTCCCTCAGAAAAAACGCTTTACGTTAAGAATATCAACCGCAATTTTTTTTGAAAAAGGTATTTTTGAGAATTAAGACTAAATTAAGGAGGTGTTACCTGACCCACATTAGCAACTATAAATCTAGGGGGCTTTAAGTATGGCCAGCATTCATTCACCCGTCTTTTACTGCGGCTGTAAACCGGGACGTTTGAGTAGCACTTATGATTTTATCGCTCCCCCTTCCCTGTTCTCTTCCGCACCCGTTTTCCTTTGGAACCACGTGGTAAGACACGTGGAATGGTTTTTTTATTTAAAAAAAAAAAAGAAGTCAAATTCGGTTTTATCGTTTGGTTTTGACACTTTAGTTACGAAGTTGATTTCTTACCTCATAAACTAGTCATTCTATAAACGCCCCGATTTACGAAATAAGCGATTATTATTCGTTATGAACCTGTCCTAAACTGTGATTTAAAAGGCTTTCTAACTGGAACCGTGGCACCTTTTTTAGAAAGGGAATGCCGAAAAATTTTTATCTTTGAAAACAAGCGTTTACGTCAAATATTTTAGTATTTTTGTAGTTAGAAGTTTTTGTAGTTTTTTACAGGGGTGTTTCTACACCAGAAAATCGAGGAAAATTACCAAAAACCCGGTGAAAAAGATGTTTAACGCCCGTTCACCTGATTAAACGGGTGTTTCTACACCCGGAAATCGAGGAAAGTGACCAAAATCCCCGGTAAAAAAGATGTTGAATACCCTAAACTGGTTTAACGGGTGTTTCTACACCAGAAAATCGAGGAAAATGACCAAAAACCCGGTACAAAAGATGTTTAACGCATGTTTACCTGATTAAAAAACAAAAAATGTCTAACTAACCATGTGCTGATAAGTGTAGATATAGAATCTATGTTCACGTCAATACCCACAAAAAAGGTAGAAAACCTAATAAGTCAAAAATGGGAAACCGTTCAAAACCATACCTCAATAGACAAACATACATTTCTTGAAATACTACGTAAAATTATATAACTCTTACTTTAAATTTAACAACACCATCTATAAACAGCTTGACGGATGTCCGATGGGAGGCTGTTTATCAGCGGCGTTAGCTGATATCTATGTTAATGAAATCATTCATAAATTCCTAAATACCACAAAGTGCAGAGTACAATTTATTAAGAAATACGTAGACGACACGTTAGTCTCAATTCACAAAGAAGATGTCAATATTATTTTAGATGAGCTAAACAATGTAGACCAAAATATAAAATTTACGATGGAAAAAGAAGTAAATAACGGTATCCCATTCTTAGATTTATTAATCACAAGAGACAATAAAAATAATTTCATTATCAACACTTATCAAAAACCGGATTGCTCAGGCAGAGTATTAAATTATCGTTCAGCACATCCATTCCAACAAAAAATAAACATAGTTAGTAACATGGTTAAAAAACGTTAGAATTAAGCGACCTCATGTTCCATAAAGAAAACTTAAAAAATGTATATGACACCCTATGCACATATAATTACCCCAAAAAATTACTAAACAGGATTATCAAAAAAGAAAAGATAAAATTCTACAACAATATCCAAAAAGAGACAAAAGTAAATGAGGAAAGAAATTTTGTGGGGTTTATATATGTAGAGGGGTTAACTGAAAACCTTATAAAAATATGTAAAAACAATGAATTCATAATGAATAATTTTTATTTTTATTTTTACATTAAAAACAAGATACAAAATATGTTACCAAGTATAAAAGACACCAAAGAAATAATGGAAAATAGCAATATAGTATATAAAATAAATTGTTTAAACTGTAAACAAGATGGAAATGATGTATCATATATTGGAAAGACAATACAGTTCCTAAAAACTAGAATAGACCAACATAGAAGAACAGTTAACAAGAAAGAAGACAAGACTGGATTAGCTAAGCATGCATTAGAAAGAAACCATAATTTTGATTTTGAAAACCCAATTATAGTGGATAAGGAACATAACCAAGATAAACTGTTATGGCTAGAAAAATATTACATAAAAAAAGAAAAAAATAACTGTAACATACAAATAGATAATTATGGCATCAGTAATGCATATGAAAACTTAATACAAAAACACAAAAATTGAAAGAAAAAGAGTAAACAGTATCTAACAAAAAGATATGTTGTTAAGTAATTGTTATGTTTTTGTAAATGTTTAAAGTTTATTAAAGTTAAAAAATAAAAAGGTTATACAGGTAGTCCACAATGTATCGTTATGTATGCATGCAAAGTTAAATTCTAGTCAAAACATGTCAGTAATAAAATTCTAGTCGCCAAAAAAATATTTAATTGTTGTATAAGGTAAATAATTTAAGTTTAGTTAAAATGTTTTATTTTTATAATTTATAGATTAACCAATTAAAAATATTAACGTCACAATGACGACACATGTTGAAAATGAGGATGTAGGTGAAATAGTATTTATAAACAAACAGAGCAATAATATTTATAAAATTAGGAAAACATTAGAAGGTTGCACCCGGAATGGGAGTCTACCCTATTATTAAATTATTTTTTATCACAATTTTTTAAGGTACACCTTTTTTTATATTTTATTTTTCATGTATATTTTAAAAAAAACCAATTGTAACACAATTAATTTGAATTGACAGGCTTGAGGAGGGGACCGGTGGTCCCGAAATCGATTGCCAGTAATAAAAAATTTTTGATGAATTGTTTGGACTGTTCACTAAAACCACCAAAAAATCAGAGTTCCACCAAACATAAAGAAAAAGAAGGAGAAATTGATTAAACGGGTGTTTCTACACCAGAAAATTGAGGACATTGACCTAAATCCCCGGTAAAAAGATGTTGAATACTCTAAACTGGTTTAACGGGTGTTTCTACACCAGGAAATCGAGGAAAGTGACCAAAATCTCCGGTAAAAAAGATGTTGAATACCCTAACAATTGGTTTAACGGGTGTTTCTACACCAGAAAATTGAGGAAAATGACCAAAAACCCGGTACAAAAGATGTTTAACGCATGTTTACCAGATTAAACGGGTGTTTCTACACCAGAAAATTGAGGAAATTGAGCTAAATCCCCGGTAAAAAAGATGTTGAATACCCTAAACTGGTTTAACGGGTGTTTCTACACCAGGAAATCGAGGAAAATGACCAAAAACCCGGTACAAAAGATGTTTAACGCATGTTTACCAGATCGATAAAAACGGCCCAGTTACCACTGGTTCTGGAACGGGAGGACGCCTAAATTAATTGACGTCAACCATTTGATTAGACGTAATAAACAGAAAACTAAAAAATTATTTAAATCTACGTACTGAGAAAAATCCCTAATTTTTTTTAGCGGCAAAGAACGCCTTAGAAACCTCGTAAAATATCTAATAAATGAATTAATTTTTGGTCGAAAATATCCCTAAACTCGAGTTTGACTGCAGAAAAACCTTGAATTCTAGGCCTTTTCTCTTGATGCAAACAGCAAAAAATTTTTCTACTACACTAAAATTTTGAGAGTCAATAAAAAATTAGAAACAGTGGGACAGTTTGTAAAGTTATTTCCGTCGGCGATCGGCCATGCACCTTTTGAATGGAATCCCATCTTTCCCATCTTGGGCTTTTTCCCCTCGTCGACGACCTAGGCCGGGAAGGGTGAAGTGGGGGTCTGTCGGAGAGGGGTCGATAATCAACATGGCCGCCCATGACGTCGTTAGGAAGACAAAACGCTGAAATAATTTACGTACATAACAACACTATTAAAATTATATAATATACGAGACATAAAGTGTCTTTTTTTTATATTAAATATCCCTTTTTATATAAATTAGGATGTTAAAAATTCTTCTCCATTTTCTCCCAATCAACGTGGGTGGCATTTTAATTCAAGGACGAGACGGGAATTCTAAACCCCCTTTAACAGTATTCAAAATTTAGTTCAAAACGATTATTAACTTTTTTTAAAATAAAAGTTTCCTTTGATCCTCAACTTTTGAAATAAACTGAACGCTCGGGACGTGAATAAATTGTAAATGTTGGAAAATTAACGTCAACTTTTAAGTTGGACTCTGAGGTTGACTGGCGGATATCCAGGGCTCGTTCGCTATGTAAAATGACACTAATTGTGTTAAAACAATTAAGTCTGCTTTTCTCACGACGCTCTCAATCAAAAGCAACCTTTTTACATGATGTGTCATATGATTTTTGGTAGATTTTTTTCCCCCAAATTGAAACGCGAGGTTCAGAGATCAAGGTTTTTATGCTGTCATATGGAGTTAAGGGTTATTTCCATTTGAAAATTGCGTTATTTATAAGACATTTTGCTTGGTTTCTAAGGCATTGTTTTCAGCTTAAAAAAAAAAATCTTTTATCAGGCCTTTTCCTTAACAATGAGTTAAAATGTCCCCCCCTTGTGGGGACAAATTTATGAAAGAGCGCTAAATTCTGATAAAAATGGGTTTTAGGGACAGAAAATGCAGGAAAATCCTATTAAAACAGGGGTCTCTGGTTGCTGAAGTAGGAAGCAAAATGTCAATTTTCGTCTCTGGGACGAATTTGTGTGGTAAAACGGGAAGGACTTAAGGATAAAAACCTAAGGTAAGCCCCCGAAAATCTAATAACAGTGCCCCCGACGAAAAACGTTGGCCCTCAGGTAAAAATTTAAAAAATGGAGATTTTAGGAGGGAAAGCGTAGGGGAAAATCCTGAAATCTAATAAAATGGAGTCTCTCGGACGAAAATCTACGTACTGTCTGTTAAAAAAAGGCCCCGAAAATCCAATAAACGGGCCCCCGGACGAAAAACCTTAGCCCTCTGGTAAAAAAAAGGGAAGAATATTAGAGATTTTAGAGGTTTTAGGGGTCTCTCGGACGAAAATCCTTGGTTTTTTTCTGGTATAACAGGAAGAAGAAAAAAGACTTTAGGGGGGAAAAACCGAGGTTGAGCCCCGAAAATCCAATACACGGGAGCCCCCGAACGAACAACCTCGGCCCACTGGTTAAAAAAAAGGAAGAATAAAAGAGATTTTAGGGGGGAAAACGTAAGAAAAAAAAAAACCGGAAAATCTGATGAAAATGTGTCTCTCGGACGAAAATCCACGTGCTGCTGGTAAAAAAGGCCCCGACAATCCATTAAACGGCCCCCCGGACGAAAAACCTCCGCCCTACTGGTAAAATAAAGGAAGAATATTAGAGATTTTGGGGGACTCTCGTATGAAAATCCTCGGTTTGTCTGGTACAACAGGAAGAAGAATATAGACTTTAGGGGAGAAAAAACCGAGGTTGAGCCCCGAAAATCCACAGAACGGGCTCGCGGACGAAAAACCTCGGCCCTCTGGTAAAAAAGGGAAGACTAATAGAGATTTTAGGGGGGAAAATTTAGGGGAAATCCCAGAAAATCTAATGAAGAGGTGTCTCTCGGACGAAAATCCACGGTTTGTCTGGTAAAATAGAAAGAAAAGTGAAGACTTCAGGGTGTTCCTCGTAAAGAATTTGGGAAAACAGTGGTCTTCTATTTCAGGGTGGAACATTAATGCCATTAATAAAAAAATGAAAGTTTAAAAAAATGTTTGGAGTGTTCAACCGATATAACCCTAAAAATAATGGATCACCAAACAAATTAGAACAAAAGAAAAGTCTTTTATTTCACGAAAATTGACAAAAGTCTTTAATAATTCGTAAAATTACTTTTTCTTATGAATTTCTTTGGTGGCCGTTAATTAACAAGCAGTTCTGAGAAACTTAAACACGATTTTTCAATCATTGTTAGATATAGGTAATGAGTTAATGACTTATTTTCTACGAATTTTATTCCTCCAACTGGCCAAAGATTTTCTTCGAAAACCTCATTTATCATTGTCCTAGAATTCTCCAAATGACTGTAAGTAGTTCATTTTTAATTCTGGTAACAAGATTTCCGGCTTTTGTAAATCCCGGTGGCCGCTTATTATAATTTTATAGCCGCATTTCACGTAATTCAAAAAGTATAATCCTTGATTTACAAACATTTAGTCAAACAAGCCTAACCTGTACCACCCAGCTATTGATTTCATTGGCTCTGTACAACACTATTAATGTCTTCTATTTTTTTTTAATATTAAAAAGAATACTTACAGAGAAAAGCATTTTTGGGTCGTTCTAAGGTGAACTGAAAAGTGCAAGTGAGTATGACTTTCACCCTTGAACCCCCTTCTACCTTTTCCGTACACAGCAATCACACACCTGAATCAACCCTTCCTTTTTTACCTTTTTTCCAGTGCAATAAAAAAGGGTAAAAGTGAACAAAATAGTTTTATATACAAGGTCGTACAACCCTTTTGTCCTCCTTCATGATATACAATCTTCTTTTTAGAAGCTCAAAAAATTCCTTTGTAATTTTTTTTTACCTAAATAAAAACAAGGTCGCAATTTTTAGTTTCGTAGAAATCGAAGGTTATTTTTAACCCTTTGTTTGGCCTATTTTAATAAATTTTTGGGGTAACATCTTAATGGAAATTTTTAACGTTCACTTCTAAAAAAAATGATGTCCCACAAAAGCCCTGAAAAGTTCAAATATAAAGAATCTATTCAATTTTCAACTAGAATAGATGATTTAAAAATGGGATATTTCTTGACGCAAAAAGGAGAAAGAAGAAAAAAAGCACTGAAAGTCGTTTCATTTTCCGATGTAAGTTTTTTACTAAAATGAAAACGGGTTCGCCTTTTTACGATATGTCGTGTAAAATTACACGTGCATAACTCACCCGTGATCCTTGAATTATCGCCGTTGCGGTCAACGCGAAGGTTTAACGACGCCGAGACGTTCAGATGCGGGTAGAAGAAGGACAGAAGAGAAGGAGAAGAAGAAAAAAAACTGAGATCGAAAGAAGGAGAATTTCAATCAAGATGATCTTCAAAAGAGATAAAATTGCATCGGTGCCAACTGCATAAGCGAATCCCTTTTCTAAATGGAAAAAAAAGTGCATTTCCAGATATACAACCTCTCTCGCTCCTTAACGTCCTACAATGTTTACTTTTTTTAACAAATCACTCTACAGTCTGGAGAAAAAAAGACAGAAAAAAAGTTATTTAATGGGAACAGAAAAATTCAAATGACCCACGCTTCTTAAGTTCTAAGTGCTCTTCCTATCCATCGTTTTTAAAAAAAACTTACTTTTTTATGCTGTTATAAAATATCTATCAACGAGTATAATTTTGAACCTTTATTTTTTATTGAAAAGATTTGTTTCCATATCAAATAGCATAGGAAAGTACTCATGTGAAAATTTAAATTTTATTGTTTTAAAATTGCATCTTTTTTTAAAAGAAGCACTTCCTTTTGAGAAAGTCGTCTGGAGCTGAATAGAACTTTCTTTTATAACAAACCTGCCCTATTATTTCTTTCTTTTCAATCATTTTTGTGTATTTGAATAGCAAATGAGTAAGGTGAAAAAATTCGTAAACATTCGACCGTTTAGGGGCATTAGCTTTTTGGACGTTTTGTTTGGTTTTTTTGACTCAGAAACCTTCTTTTATTATTTTTGGATGTTTCCTAATAAAGGTTGATGAACCCCTTTTGTACCAGTATCTTGGAACTAACTCCTTGTTTTGCGGATAAACCGTTTTTCAGGGCGTTTTCCGGGTTCTTCAGGTCGGTAAAAACAGTTTTTGCTGTCATTTCGGGAGTTTTCCCAGTTTTTTGGCCAAGAAAGCCCGAATTTTTCGGCGATAATAGGTCTTCTTCCTTTTGCTTGGATATGCTATTCTTTCATTTATTAAGCCAGCTTGTCTCAAGGGGGAAGGGCCCAGGTGGGAGCTCTTGCGTATTGCCATGGCGCCCGTCCGGAGCCCCTAACGGAGTTGTTCGCGGATTATGTAGCAGATATCTCCGTTTGAGACCCATTTTTTCGGAAATTTTGCAAGGTTATTCAACCAAGAAGTTTTTAGGCACTTACCCACACTTTTAATCAGATTTTTTTTTTCTTTTTCATCGCTTTTTTAGGTCACTAAAACCCGTTTTCAACAGTATTTTGGAAGTTTTCCTAGGTTTTACCGGACTTTTTTTGGTTGAAAAACCCTTTTTGCATGTTAACCAGGGGCTATTATAGGTTCCTGCGTATTTCTTAAAGGTAAAAATAGTGTCCTTACTTAAGGGTGATAGTTTTATTGTAAGAAAAAGCCTTGTGTTTTGTTTTTTCCATCAGAAATCTACACCGGGATTTGAGGCCAAGGTTTTCAAATAAGTCCGCCTAAAGTTCTTTGAACTGGAGCTGGAAAAAGTTCAAGGGTCTTCTCAGAGATGGCGACTCCGTCGCTCTGTCACCCCTCTTTCTCCAAACCCTCTGGTACTTACGCACTTGAAATCCATCTATTCCTTCACCTACGAAAAAAAAAATTTAGGCCTACTTTTTATTGTCATTTATACCCTTTTAATCATCTATGTATGCAGTGACAAGTTTTATTGCTTAGGGTGACGACGGTTTTTATTTTTATGAAATTTCCATGTATTTTCCTCATCGACATTCAAGTCATTTTTCTTACCTTTATATCGGTGGGCGCAATAAATGGATTTTTTGGGAAATCAATATTTGGATTGTTTTTGTTTGTTTTTTTTTTGTTTTTTTTTTTTTGTTTGTTTTTTTTTTTTTTTTTTTTTTTTTTAATTTTTGTTTCATTTTAACTTGCAAATAAATTTTTTTGCATTGGTGTCAAGGAATAATAAACTTAACAACTTTTTTTCTCTTTCTTTTTAATTAAAACGTGGGAAGAACAATGATCTGAAGTTGACAACAAATCAGTGCAACGAACCTTCCCGTTGTTTTTTTCGTTCTTTAAACGGGAAGAAAACAATTTTCGAAAATAATCTTTTCGCAATAACAATTTCTGCGGTTCTAAGTGGTTTTTCTAGGGAGTAAATCACGAGAGGCGATGAGTTGCATTTCCTCTCCGTCAGACCGACGTAATTATGCAGATGATGGCGGGAGAAAAAAAATACTCGGTAGCGATGCGTGCAGCCGTGCTTACGACGCGAAGGACTATGACGGACAGAATTCTAATTACTTACATCCTTCTTACGTCCAAGTGACATCAAATCAATATTTTCAATTTTTAACTCAAAATCTTTATTTCTCTATAGTTTTATCAGATTTCATAATTTTCTATTCCTTTTTGCAGCCATAAAAAGGTTATGTAATTGATTTTTTTAAACCTTCTTTACCATTATAATGTACGCGTAGATTTTTCTCAAAGATTCGCCTATTTATTCTTCTTGTGCGAGCGGCTGCACTTGTGCAGTAAATCATAGTCAATTAGCCGGCTAAAATGAGGCAAGGCCAGTCTGGTTTGCAGTTAATTAATTCCTAGATTTTAAGATAAGCATCGTCTCGCTTATAATTTATGAGGAAAATTAAAACGCATGAAAAAAATAAGTTTTTACTGTGGAAAATTTTTTCTTGAGATTCATCGGATTTTTACTTCCTTATTTTGCTTAGTAGAAGCTTATTTTTTTGTTTTATTGCTCAATTTCAAGAACTCTTGATTTAAAAAAAATTGTGTGCAATAATTTCATGTAGAAAAATGCATTTAAAAACATTGGTAAACTCAAAAATTTTTTGATTTTTGTCGAAAAAGCGTTCTTTTTTTTATGATTGATCGAAATCATGTTGAAAATGACGTAATGCCTTAGGAAAGGTTCCATTTGCTGGTACTGAGTGACTGAGATACTGATTTAGAAGCAATTTTTTTATTTTTATGATTCCAGTTTTTTCCCCCCGATGAGCTCCGTGAGGAGCGCCGTTCATGAGTGTGTTTGTCTGAGTGAAGTTTACGACTTTTTTACGACTTTTCGTTCTCTCGGAGAATCGTTCCTGAGCCTCCCTCATGCGAAGCTACCGCTTTTCTGATCGTGTCCTTTCGTTTTTTTTTCTTCATTCGCGGGACGGGATAATCGTTTTTTAAACGGGGGAGATCCCTTTTTTTTAAAAGAACGTGGGAGGGCGACCCTGAAAGCGGAGCGCTTTCGACGATCTTCATTCGAACTCAAGGACTTCACTCCTTTTCCGGTAGATGGTGTTGCATTCACCCCTCGTCCTTAAAGGAACTCCCGGCCTTTTTTTTCACTTTCTTCCTTCTTCTTTACACCTTCTCCATCCTGACTAAAATCATCCTTAAAAAAATAAAATAAAAAATACATTACTTATGCTAAACAATAATTTTTCAATTTATTAAAATGTTGTAATAAATTATTAATGGCTAATGAATATTATTGATAATTTATTGTAAAATTTAGAATGTTATTTTTATGGATAAAAGTTGGCATTAACATTGTATAAAAAAAAGGCGATGTTGAGGGAGAGTCGTTCAACGTGATTGGAACTGGGGGGAGGGATCGCTCGATATCTTATATCCTGGAACGTTGAACGGCCTTCCCATTTCAAGAAGGGAAAAAAAAAACTTTCGGGATCCCGCCTCCGTCCTGAGGCAGTTTCAACCTTTTACGTTTATTCCGATGTCACTGTTCCAATTTCGCCTTTTACAATTTTTTTCCGCCCTTCGTTTATCTCGATAAAAATTAAATTTTCCCTCTACAGTGTTATTCCGGTTTTTATGGGTCGCCTTTCTATAAATATTTTTTTAAAATCGTTTTCTCCCCTCTTTGAAAAATGCTTACTTTTTTTTATTGCGGATTCCATGGCTTCCACCTGTTAGATTTTAACGATCATCTCCAATATAGTTTTTTTTTTTAATATTGTAGATAATTTTTTTTATCTCTTGATGGCAGTTTTTTAAAAATTATTTCCATTTGATTTATACTCAAGTTGATAAAATGGTTGTAAAATCTTGTTCTATATACATTTTTTAATTTAATAAATTGCTAGTGCTGTATAATTTATACATTTTTATTCAAATTCCTTGTATTAAAAAAGAAAGTAAAAATGTTGACTTTTATTGTATATTTTGAGCTTATTTCGACCACAATTCAGACTCAAAATTGGTCTGGGAGAAAAAGATAGAAAAGCAAATAAAAATGTCATTACTTAAAAAAGCGCTCCCTTTGTTTAGAAGACCTTTTGACTTTGACTAAGGTGAAACGTACCCGCTTTAGACGGCACAGTCCCGCTTTAGAGGGTTGTGTCCCGTTGTCCCCATGATATCGAAAGGGGATGAATGTCCCGCTTTTTCACATTAGGAAGCCTGCCTCTTAAAAAGCAGATGTCTACGAGTTTTAGTTCATTATTATCTGTTTTCTGGCCTATAAAAACCATTTTCATTTGGTCTTCGGGAGATAAAAATTTTTTACCGGGTTTCGGGTCGTTTTTCTGGATATTCAACCCGTTTTATCAGGTGTTCGGGCGTTTAACACCTTTTTTACGGCGGATTTAACCGTATTCCTTGATTTTTGGTGTATAAACACGAGTTTCATGGGGTTTCTGAGCGTTTAATACCTTTCTCAACGAGTTTTGGGTCGTTTCTTTCGATTTTCTGGTATGGAAAACCGCGTTTTATGTTTTTACAGGCATTGAATATCTTTTTAACGAGGTTTGGATATTGCTCCTCGATTTCCTGGTCGCGAAACACGGTTTTTGGGCCTTTTGCCCAGTAAAAACTCTTTATACGAATACCTCTGGTTCATTTGTGGATTTTACCGTATTTATTGATTTTTGGTGTTTAAACACCTGTTTCATGGGGTTTCCGAGCGTTTAACACCTTTCTTAACGAGTTTTGGGTAATTTCTTTCGTTTTTCTGGTATAGAAAACCGTGTTATATGTGTTTACAGGCGTAGAACATCTTTTTAACGGCGTTTGGAAATTTTTGCTCGATTTTCTGGTCGAGAAAAAAGGTTTTTGAGCCTTTCAATACTATTTTACCCAATAAAAGCCCTTTATACCAATACCTCTGGTTCATTTGTGGATTTTACCGTATTCATTGATTTTTTGGTGTATAAACACCAGTTTCATGGGGTTTCCGAGCGTTTAACACCTTTCTCAATGAGTTTTGGGTCATTTCTTTCGATTTTCTGGTATAGAAAACAGTGTTTTAGGTGTTTTACAGGCGTTGAACGTCTTTTTAACGGAATTTGGATGTTCTTAATGGATTTTTTGGTCGAGAAACACGGTTTTTGGGCCTTTCATTAACCGTGTTTTTTGATTTTTGGTGTTTAAACACCTTTTTCATGGGGTTTCCGAGCGTTTAACACCTTTCTTAATGAGTTTTGGGTCATTTTTTTCGATTTTCTGGTATAGAAAACCGTGTTTTATGTGTTTTACAGGCGTTGAACATTTTTTTAACGGCGTTTGGAAATTTTTCCTCGATTTTCTGGTCGACAAAAAAGGTTTTTGGGCCTTTCAATACTCTTTTGCCCAATAAAAACGCTTTGTTTCGGAAGTTCTGGTCACTTTAACCCGTAGTCTCTATGAGGCTTGAAGCCATATATAAAGTCATGTGTTTTCGAATGTCGAATTAAATTACCACTATTTTGTAAATTATTTATTTTTTTGGGGTTAATATTACCCCTTTCTAGAAAGTTTCTACGTAAAATCAAGGAGAAGAAGTACTAAATGTATGTAAATTTTGACGTTTATTTGTACAGTTTCTAAACATATTAGGTTATCTCTACTTTGAGCCTTTTTTTCTTAAAAAAATTTCTGGTCGGATTTTTTGAAAAAGGCAATTTTATCACTTTTCGAAATAGTTTGATCCTTTTCTACAAAATGTCGGACTTTTAGAAAAAAAATAAAAACTATAATAATGGCCTTTTTTTTCATCTTTACCTGGAAGGTGGCGTCACACGAAAAAATGACTAACCGTGACTAATCGAGGCTGGAACCGTTCCACCATCTCCTTCTTAATTTTTAAGCCCTCCATCCGCATGACAGACGACTCGTTTTCTTTTTTTTTTTTACTTTGTCGGGAGAAGAAAAAAAAATCCGAGAGGCTGGGTCAAGCGTGACCTTTCGTATACGCCTTAAGCCCTCATAAATATATTGCTTCTGCCAACATAACTCGTGTCTATTGAAGAATGGAGGCATGATGGGGAAAAAAAAACATATTTTATGGTTGTAATTTAACATTTTCCCTGAAACGTTCTTGATAATTTTTTTTCTGACTAGACTTTTTTTATAGCAAAAATTATGTCACTTTTAACATGATTTATGAGAAAAGTTAATTTTTTTAAGGAGTATTAAGCATTTAATTGTTGGGTAGAATGAAAAGGAGTTTTGAACGTAAATCTAATATCTCATTATTAGCCGAAACGAGTTTCTGAAAAGAATCCGACTGATGTTTATGCTATCGTAAATCTGGATTTCCTATTGTCCGTGTAGGACGTCTAATAAATCATACCGGAAACTTTTCACCTCGATTTCCGATGCTTCCTGAGCAGGATAAAAAAAAAAGGACTCTGAGAGATTTCGGGGACGTAACAAGTAATTTAGATAAGGGCTCGATGGGGAGCCGTGGAGCATCAGAGTTATGTTTATTAGGCCCTGAGTAGATCGTAGGAGCTCTAACCCGCCCCTAGGCTTCCTACTACCCTTTCTGTTATAACCCCCCCTTCCCAACTCACTTTTACCCTCTCGGGTTCCCTTTACAACGTCTACTAACCGTCTTGGAAACATCCTCCAAATTTATATTGATTCCCTCCTCGTTTGGAAACCCCCCTCCCCGTCCAGAAAGGCAACATCACCCTCTTCCCTACGACTTGAGGGAGATTCTTGGATGTTTCCCGGGGACTTTGCACCCCAGTTAACCTCTCCTCGATGGCATGACTCGGCATATTCTCTTTAATAATAAAAATAACTAGGATATTGTTTTACTTTTGGCCTCTATTTCGTCGAACGATTGTTCCCTTTATTTCTGGAACCTACAATTTGGTTGGGACAAAAGGAAGCACAACCTGCAATTTTATTTTTAATAATTTCGAGATTTTTCGACAGCAACTCTTCAGGGAAGCGCGACGTGGCTGAGCGATGGCAGTTGTCCTTCACCACTCCTGATAACTAAGGTCGTGGGTTCGATTCCAACCCTGGGCATTCTTGCTTCATTTCCCAAATCGTAAGACCAGACTAACTGGAATAGCTATATAGCAACAGCTGTACTTATAACTTGAATTAGGAACTTAAGAAAACTTTGCACAATAAATTTTATCCCAAATTTAAAGAGGGGAAAAACTAAGAAGTTGGCGTTGGAATTTTTTTCTTACCTTGAAAAATGGATTTTTAATGAATTTTTGAAATTTGGATAGTGAAATGTCTGATGGGCGGTACGGGGTACGTGACGTCACTCGTGTTGTTCTTTCTGTAATCGTAAATGCTCTTCCCTTGAAAAGAGTTTTTCTCTTCATTCAAAATAAATATGGTTCACATATAACATAATATTATAACAAAACAATAGTTGTATCTCTCCATAGCGTAAAATAAAATATAAAATAAACATATAAACAAAAAACAAAAGTCCTAAGAAGAAGGATTTACATTCTAGTCTGCAGTGGGACGCACTGTTGACGTCATCAACTCCCATTCCGCAGACGAAACTTTCTTATCAGTTCGAAAAAAATTTTCAAAAAACCATTAAAAACCCACTTCTCATTTTTAAACCAATCACAACTTCTTTAATACTTGAACCTGGTTGGTCATTTCTGTCAAAGAAGATTTCTTCAAAAATACATGTTGGAATAAAAAACCCATCTGATGATGGCTGTTTAATATAGCCGAAACCGGTCGTCGTGATCAATAAAATGGTTTTTTTGAGTTGACATTTGTTTTTATTTTATTGGCGTTTTCCGTCTCACGATGTCCTCCTCCTCTGTCATTAAAAATCTTTTTTTTTTCAACGCAGGAAAACATTTAAAAAGCATTGTTTTTCATATGAGGCGCTCCGAATACGAAGGGCGAACTCGACATCGGACAAATTTTTTTTTTTCATTTTCAGATTCTAGACCTTTTGAAGAATACACCCATGTAATTTTTATAGTGAGTTTCCCCTTTTTTCCCCTTTAAAATACGTAAAAACCGATATGCGGCAAAGCTCTACTCTCAACCTTTTTTATTTAATTTTTTTTCTTTTCGAGATTTGGTGATTTTAAAAAAACCTTTTCTCTAAGATTCTATGATGATTCTATGATGATTCTAAAATCTCGCCACGAAAATTCCAGAGAGTGACTTTTCTGTCGAGTTCGCCCTTAACAGAAAACTTTAAAATGCGAATATCTCGAAACTACGTTTTGTCGAGTTCGCCCTTCGTCTTCGGAGCGCCTCATATGTTCTCCTCTTTCATTTAGTGTAATAAAAAAATTGTCAAGTTACTAATTGCTGTAGATACCGAAAAAACCTATAACTGTGATCTATTTCTCCGGTTATCCATTGCCAACTGAGACCTGCGATTTTCTGTCAGGCAACAGCCCCCCCCCCCCCCAAGAAAGTCATAGACTGCTGTAGGAATAGGCCTCAAGAGTGTGCTACGCTTAAGCCACTCGGCTACTAAAGTCTACCACTATGGATTTCTATTTTTTGAAAATCAGGAAATTTTAAGAAATCAGAAATTGTCACTTTCTGCTATTTAACTAGCAGCGTTTTTCACGATAGGAAAGTGTTTCTAAAAATCAATTTTTTAACAAAAAACCCTTTTTTGATTTCAGGTATACGACTTTAATAATGGATTACGGTTGGATTCTTTCCGGGCGGTATGTACTCTGCATGTTTTCTTTAAATGAGTGCTTCAAAATAAATGCTTAACGCATGATTTTTTTTTTCATCTTCCTTTTACTGTTGACATCTCGAATTAACAGCTGGCACGTGCGTGTAAAAGGCAAAAAGCCACTAAGGCACGTACTCCATAACATATCTCATCCTCTCCTTTATTACAGTAAATAAACAATAATATTTTTTATTAGTGCTAATAATTATTTATTTTAATTAAAGAAATAAAAAGTAAAAGGACAATACCAAAAATGTTGGGAGGTTCGACATCTTTTAGAACTAAATAATTCAGGATTTTGAGAAATGTTGAAATTTTTTAGTTTGATGGCCGATTTCTGAAGTTTTATTACCTTTGACGCAACAGTTATGGAGGATTTTACGACTTATTTTCTATGATTGGTTTAAAAAGAGATTTAGGAAAGGAAGAGTGGGGGGAGAAAAAGTTTTCAAATTAAGCGAATGATGGTTATGGTGATGCACCTTGACGTAACTGGGTCGTTATGTTCTTTAAACGAGCGTATAAACATTTACTGCCTTGAAATAGCCCTGTTTGGGTTTGAGGATGCGGAGAAAACTAATGTGGCCGACCTACTTTTATGAACGTTTCGGCGTGAAGTACAAAAGGCGACAATAGTGTCCGGAGGGGTATATGGCCTGTCTACAAATCGTTAAGATTCTTTTTTTTTCCCTTTCGATTCTTTCTCCCTCTACGGTTAGCACTGATCATATTTACGAGAGCCAATAAACGTTTTTATTGTCACCTCCCTTTAACCCGGAGTTTAACTGCCTTTTGATGCAGTCCCGGGGACGATTTAGTGTGTTTATCGATTAATATTCGAGAGTGGTGAAGTGGCGGCGATGAGGGGAATCGAATCCGGGAAGGGAATTCGGGGGTTCGGAGCGAGGACGGTGAGACGACGGTGGCGCAGAGGATTCTGGGTCGGGATGATGATTGGCGGAGGGAAAAAGAGCGGGGTCGCCTCATTGGTCGCTGAGCCGGCTGAGTCGGGTCCGTAGTGGGGGGGAGCGAGTCGCCATGCCCGCTAACCATACACCCATCGGCTCTCCGACACAACTCAAGAGCCATAAAGGATTCGCTATACAAGTGCCGCGCACCCCTTTTTAAAGCTCGCATTAACCGTTTCGTTGTTATTGTTGTTGTCCTCCCCCCCTCCCCCTTTTTTTCTTTTTAGTTTTCTTTTTTTTTATTTTATATTTGGTCCACTTATGTGTCGTGAAATGGTGTAAACAATGAGCAAGTTTATTATAGATAGTATGCTCCCTAAGTACCATCAACAGTACCACCATCAGCTGTTGAATCCTGTGATAACTTCGGGTAGTGATAGTTCAGCGGTCAATTATAGTAGTACGGCGACGAACAATTCGTCATCATCTTCGAATTCACCTCCGCCGTCTTTAGTGTCTTCGGCGTCTAGGATGTACCCATATGTAGCGCATCACCATCACGGACAGCAGGCCGCCGGATTGGCTGCGTTCGCGGGTGCGACGCCTGGAGGGATGGGTGCTTTCTCGAGTCCGAGTTCGGCCCTTGCAGCTGTCGTCGACGCCGCCACAGGGGGTGACAAGTCCTGCAGATACACGGGAAACGTTCCTACACCGGATTCGATGGTCAACTATTCGCTTCACCATCAGAATTCGACGCCCTCGTCCGTCTCGGCCGCATCAGCGTCCATGGCGGCCGCCGCTCAGTTTTACCACCAGGCTGCCGCAGCCTCAGCGGATCCTCTCAGTACGTGTACCACCCAAGTTGCTTCCGCTGCAACAGGACAACCTATGCCCGACATTCCACGATACCCATGGATGTCGATAACAGGTAATACAACCATTTTATTACTTCATAACCACAGAAATCACTAAAAGTCTCGAATCAAGTAAGCTCAGATCGATTGTGGCTGAACCCATCGTTCATCCTCCACAATCAAGAAACTAAAACTTATCTTTCACGTGGGCCATTTTTATGGTTGACTAAAGGAAGGTAGTCAAATACGACAGCCATTAATTTTACACCCCAATTGAGCAAGCAATAAAAATCATTTTAACACCCCACTCCCTTATTTTAATACATTTTAACTACCTCCTATCTTTTATTATTACTACTACAATAAACAATCAATAAAAACATGTGCTATATGATAAATAATGGCAATATAAAAAAAAGTGCAATTTTTAAAAATATGACTAATATAATAGTGACAAGTGTAATAAAATAAAAAAGATCCTGCCATTTTGTGAAACTATGGCCAAATTTCGTAAGAAAGAGCTTAAAAAAGGCTGTAGCCCTGTCTTTCCGAACAAAAAATCACTACCAACTCCCCAAGGACCAACCAAAATCCTCAGCCCTCTACCAGATAGCTCTGCTTATCACATTCCTTCTGGTTACCAAATTCTGATCAACCAAAATTCTAAAAATTTGGATTATCAAGAAAGTCTATTGCGTATTTATAAAACAATGCCCTTTCCGGAATGCATTTTATCTCTTTTAATTGCCTTCATGTTTTTATTCATATTAACACCATTTCCTTTATTAACTATAACCTTTAATTATGTATTATGTAATTAATTTAATTAATAAACTAACAGTGGATTTGGGACTTCATTTTTGTAAAATTGGAATAATAAAAAAGCATAAAAATGCTTTGTTGTTGCAGATTGGATGAGCCCATTCGACCGAGTGGTATGCGGTAAGTTAAACTTTATTAATATTCACCCAAACCCCACTTTTTTCGCCGGATGTGTAAAAGAAAAAATTATGAGTTATTTTATATCTTTCACACATATTTTATTAGTTATCTTAACGACGGTTTAATTATTTTTTACGTTGTTGAAAGCTTTTTTTTAATTAAGTTTTATTTGAAGGGAAAAAAATGTAGGATGAATATATTTAAATGACCTATTTTTCTATTTGCGCCATGCATAATGAACCCACGCGAATCCTACGCGTAAAGTCGAAATATTATTTCGAGGCCTCCAGTCTATGGGGCAATTAAGGGTTTGAATTGATGTTAATTAATTGCCTTAACGAGCTCATCTAGGACAAAACAATAAAAATTTAAATATTTTTTAAAAGTATTAGCGGGTTGAAATTTATTTAGAACTGCTGAAGCAAAAGAATGACTGTTTCCTAACCTGCAGACAAAATATTGATTGATGCATCCTAGTTGCGCTACTTCACTTGACTCAAGGGCTGGCTATTAAGAGTTTTGTCCTTTTTCAGCAACCTTTTCTGACCCTTTTCATCGAGAGATCACTTTGTTACACGATTTTTCCCTAAAAAAGAACCATTTTTTGGTGTCTTTTTTATTCTTGCGCACTATTCGACGGATTTTGAGGCATTTTCTTCGGGTTTTTCGGCCAAATGACCCCCCTTTTGAGCCGTGTTTTGCCTTTTTACATCAGTTTCCTAAAAATATTATTACTAAGTACTTTACTGAATGTTTTTTTTTGTCCTAGAGACACCTATTGCAAATTTTCAGGAGTGGGCAAATGTGCTGTCAGCTACGGAGTTGGGTATAATCGTAATCATAATTACAATTTCGATTATACCGTATTAACTTCCTTAAAGAAGTTATTGCGATACCCTTGAAGTCGGGTTTTTAGGAAAGGGTCTTCCAGACCCCGGAGGGTCAAATCGAATATTGATCTTTACCGATCCCAAATTTGTCTGTTGTTCCGGCCGGCCGTAGCATTTTTTTCCCGGAACACTTCCCTGCCAAAGTTTTCAACCGATTTTCATTAAATTTTCTTTAGTCGGTGAACAATTTTTGAGAGCGATTTTAGAATTTCGAAAAGAAATGGCGGAGATATGTCCATTTGAAATTTTCAAAATTCGCTGCGGCCGAACCGTTGGTGCGATTTTCACCAAATTTTCACCAATTACTCCTTATATTGCTTACGAATTTTTGGTGTAAAAAAAAGTTATAATTTTTTTACATTAATTATCATTTTAATTGGGAGAAATTTCATACTTCCACGCGTTACGAGAGGGACCTCCCTTGAGGAAAAATACCATTATTTCTACCTTAATACTTATAAAAATTTTCGAAGAAAAAAAAAACTTCCCTCTCCGTTATACTTCCCCCTCCGTTATACTTCACCTCCGTTATACTTCCCCTCCCTTATACTTCCTCTCCCTTATACTTTCCCCTCCCTTATACTTCCTCTCCCTTATACTCTCCCCTCCCTTATACTTCCTCTCCCTTATACTTTCCCCTCCGTTATACTTCCCATTTTTACTTCTCAAGGAAGTTATCGTTGAAATCTCTTCAAACTTGTACATTTTTTATTTATTTTTATTCTTTCAAAAAATCGTAATTCTTTAAAAGATTTTTTTTTCTTCAAAAAATGGTTTTTTTATTTGATTTTTTGAGAAAACAATTGAAAATCTTGTTTTTTATTTATTTTATCAAATTAAATCTTAATTTTTTTGAAAAATCATTACTTTCCATAGTTTTTTTTTTAATCAAAAATTTTTCTTTCGATTTTTTGAGAAATCGATATCGTAATCATAATCAAAAATAACCTCCCTACGATTACAATCGTAATCATAATTACGCCCTACCCTAGCCTACTATTGTATTAGGTGAGGTAGAAAATTGTGATAAGTACTAAAGGAAGCACTAAATAAACAGTTTACATAAATTAATTATTGATAATCCAGAGGTCAAAATCACAAAGTGATAAATCTTCTCAGATTACTAAAATTATTAATTAAAAATCGTTTAAATAGTGGCGGTTAGGAAGAATTAAAAGAATTTTTTAAGTGTCTCGGTAGCTTTAAAGGGCTTTTCAAGTGGTCACCCTACTGAACGGCCATAAATTCATCTAAAACCGTCCTTTTTTTCCCTTTTCCCATTACATAAGGGCCACAGGGTGAAAGTTTTTCCCTTTTGTTCACACAAAACCCTTTTAAACATTTTTTTTTCCTTCTGACAAATCGTGAGGCCGCAATTTAAAAAAAGTCACGATTTTTAATAGAATTCCTGTAATAAGGGGGGAAAAAATTCAAGTTTATTAAAACGGTAATTATATTTTCTCTTCATTCCGGATGTTAAAGCGGATGTCGTGTAATGGCTCGTTTTGTCGTCATTTCCAGGTTTATTTTAAAACAAAAATTAAACTGTGATTTGGGTTGGGGATGGCGTGTTTTCGGGCAGTTTTTCGTGTCCAGAGGACGCTGATGTCTTATTTACCGTTGGGCCCTCTCCCGTTGCACGACTTTCATGATTACATCTCGGCACTCTTTTAAAACTCTTATCACTTTTATAAATATAAAGTCTAGACTTTTATTTGAATAAAATTGGCCCTCGAAAATTTGTCTCAGTAGATTAGCTTTTATGTTAAGTCGGGGGAAAAAGCCCTTTAGAGGCAGTTTATTCGCCCATAAAAGAGGTCATTACAGTTCTTCGGTTATGTGATTTTTATAACCATATTTTGATTTATGTTTAAACCTTTTATACGATTTTCATATTGATATTTGGCTTCCTTTTATTTTTAAAGAGAATATCGCCCACCATGCCTTTCCTCCCTTCAATCAATGTTTTCTAAATCACCGAGCGCATGCTCTAAACTCGATTTTTTACTTTTGAGTATTTAAAAAAAATCTTCTCCCCACTTTTGTCATGACGTCCATTTTGAACGAAAACCGGTCGTAGGTAAAAAAAAAGAGTGAGAGGTGTACAAGAGGTAAACCTCCGAGATTTGATTTATGGACGGTAATTCCCTTGCCTTTTACAATAACCGGAAAGTTTTCATTTAAAAAAAAGAAAAAAATTGAAATAACGATATTGTTATTACGTTTGCTCGAATTAAATGTTATTGCTTTCAAATCGTGTTTTTAATTTGATAGGATTATCGGACCGTTTTTGAGATTTTATAGTGGTCATAAACTATCATGAGATGACCTCGGATTTTAACCCCACGCCCTCTTCTAATCTATGGTGTAATACGGTGGCTGTGCGAAAAAAAATTATTAACAATCAAAATTTTTCGAGTACAAAAAAAATCTGTCTAAAAATCTAATTTTTCAAAATTTAAACCGCTATATAAAATAATGTGTAGTTTAAACTGGAAAATTTATAGGTTTTCATTCTAAAATTATTTTATCCCGCTATACTAACCGCCGGTTAAATTAACAGCACTTTATTTAATCTGACGTTATTAATCCGGTGACCGTTACATTATTCAGTTGGTAAGACGCCAGATTGTTAAAAGTCTAGTTATTAATATTTAGAAGACTTTTCGCTATTATTAGTGTTCGACTTGTATTTTGTGTACGCTCCAATTCGAGAGGTCAAAACTTGATGTTTTTTTACGGATTCGCACTCGAAATTCTTAGTAAAGTAATACCCCTATAATCCGCTATCGGATTGTCCGTCACTCCGGGTAATCCGACCCTTTGAATTTCGTGGAACCCCCCATCTACGGGCGACTTTTTAGTACGACAAAAAATTGTTCAAAAATGAAAATTCAAGTGTTTTTTTGTTACATACTTCGTTTTTTGTAAATCATAATTTTTTAATTTTTTTTTGTTAAAATCGTAATTTTTTGAGGACATTGTAATTTCTTAAATGATTTTTTTTTAATTCGTAATTTTGATTTTTAGGTAGATTTTTTTAAAAATCGTATTTTTTGAGAAAATTGCCCTTTTTTTATAATTTTTTTTATTTAATAATCTTCACAAATGTAAAAAAAATTATGAATATCTCTATAAATCGTAAAAAAATATAACTTTCTCAAAAATTTGAAAAATGATAGTGATTTTCTCAAACAAGCGTTTAAATAAAAGACAGATTTGTTTTTTTTTTTTAAATCATAAGTACTTATACTTTTTACTTATAGCTTTGTTCTAACCGCAGTTTGAAACTGATTTGTAACTCCTGGAGCATGCGCAGAAGGATCTGTACGACAAATTTGACGACAGATGACTTCAGATTTGAAGGGCAAACGATTTGAACGACGTCAATATGACGTCCAAATCCTTCTGCGCATGCTCCGGGAGTTTTTTTATTTAACAATTTTCACAAAAAAAATTATGATTTTCTCCATATATCGTGTAAAAATATTACTTTCTAAAATTTGTAAAATGATAGTGATTTTCTAAAACAATCGTTTAAATAAAAGATAGGTTTGTTTTTTAAAAAATCATAAAAAGTACTTATGATTAGCTTTGTTCCAACCGCAGTTTGAAACTGAATTGAAACTCCTGGAGCATGCGCAGAAGGATCTTACGACAAATTTGACGTTAGATAACTTCAGATTTGAAGGGCAACCGATTTGAACGACGTCAATATGACGTCCAAATCCTTCTGCGCAGCCAGTTTCAAACTGCGATTGGAACAAAGCTATTATAATTAGGTAGATTTCTTTCAGAATGTACCTTTTTTTTAAAATATGACTTTCTGGAAAATAATATATATTTTAATAATTTTATTTTTTCTGGTTCAAAAATGTTTAAAAATAGAATTTTTCTCAATGAATATGGATTTGGTTGTCGGAAAACGACCTAAAAAGTTTTTTTAAAAATACGTGCACACAAAATTTTTTTAAATAACTGAAATTTTGACGTTTTTATTTTATTTTTCTCTTAACGGGGACAAAAGCATGTAATTCGGACTTTTTTTTATTGAAGGGTCGAATTCAATTTCGGACCGTCGAATCCTGAAAGCGATTGTCGCTGAAACCAATCCCATCTTCTCCCTCAGCATCCACGTCAACACGCTCATCTCAAAAACAGAAAAGATCCGGGGGAGAGAAAAAAACGTCGAAATCGGACGGGAGGAAGAGAAGAAAGAGCTTATTTCAAATTACGCTTTTGTTTCCACTCAATTAAACGGTCGGGGTTTTTGTATTCTCCCGGATAATTTACAGGGCTGGCGTCTGAACTATAAACATAAAGGTCCACTAAAACCAGCAGTAACTGTCGACCTCCCGGTATTTACGGCTCGTGTGTGAATTTATTTATATACAAGGTGTAATGGACTAATTTTTTTCCCTCCTCATCCACCCTTCATTATCTCCCTCATTTTAAAATTAATTGAATTTTTATCTCCAAGAAAATTTTTTTTAAAGTAAAAAAATTTAAATATTATACATTCAAGACCAGACTTCTAAAATATCAGAAAGATCAAAACAACGTGGAACACCTCTCCGATCTAAGAGATACAACGGATCTTTTACCTTATGTATTCTAAGCATTTTCACTTACGAAAAATGTTCCTTTTTTTAAACTAAAAACGTTTTTATGCGTATCAAAGTAATATTTTAGTGTTTTTCATGGCTTTTGATGGCCGTAAAGATTAGTTATCACGTAATAAAAATGTTGGAATTTATAAACGGCCTTTACAAAATGATAAAGTTTTATTTCCGAGTTCATTTAATTCTGACGATTTTAATGAGGCTTTTTTTAAATTATTAATGAGCTTTTCAAGAAAAACGAGATTATTAGAAGTAGTTTTGTGAGATAGAAAGTTGTCAGGATTTTTTTTGTGATTTTTCTCCGGGGAGATGCCAGGTGAAGCGGATTTGGAAACCTCAAAGAACATCTGCTTCTTTTGGACATCTAGGGTAATTTTAATTGGACGTAAACCGTTAAACATCTGTATCCTGTCAATTTTTTTTCCCATCTCATAAAATAAACGGGACCGGAAAAATATGAGCTGATAAAAAAAAACCCAAAATCATAAATGCTGAGGTGGACTGTGAGGATTGGAGGGATCGACTATGTGATAAGAGAGATAAGGTACAATTTTGCGACACTTCTTTCTTATTTTCAAGGGCTTTTGGGACTTTATCCCTCTCAATATAGCGTATAACAACCTTTTTAATTCTCGGGTTTTAGGTGTAGAAACACCAGTTTTATCAGGTGTCGGGCGTTTAACTTCTCTTTTAGCGGGTTTTTGGTCGTTTTCGCCAATTTTTTGGTGTATAAATACCCGTTCAGTCAGGTATCCGGGCGTGAAACATCTTTTTTACAGAGTTTTTGTCATGCCAATTTTCTGGTGTATAAACACCCGTTCTATCAGGTGTCCGGGCGTGAAACATCTTTTTTACAGAGTTTTGGTCATTCGCATTTTCTGGTGAATAAACACCCGTTCAATCAGGTGTCCGGGCGTTTAACTTCTCTTTTACCGGGTTTTGGGTCGTTTTCGCCAATTTTCTAGTGTATAAACACCCGTTCTATCAGGTGTCCGGGCGTGAAACATCTTTTTTATAGAGTTTTGGTCTTCCCAATTTTCTGGTGTATAAACACCCGTTCTATCAGGTGTCCGGGCGTGAAACTTCTTTTTTACAGAGTTTGGTCATTTTCCTCGATTTTCTGGTCTAGGGATACCCCTTTAATCGGGCGTTCGGTAGTTTGACACCTTTTACCTTGTCGTGGGGTTTTTTCTCGACTTTTTGGTTTAGAAAAATCTTTTTTTTTTTGGTTCTTCGGGCGTTTTAACATCTTTTTTTTACCGGATTTGAACCGTTTTCTGCAGCGTGCCGCTTTGAAATTCGGTCACCTTATCAGCAGCCCTCAAGTCATTTCCTCCGTCGTCCTCCTTCCTTTCCTTTCCTTTCATTTCCTCATTGTCCTTAGCCTTAAAATAACAATCAAAATTAAAATACATTAAAAAAAGTGGAGTGTATCTGCTAAATTTCCGTTTTAAATAAAAATTAGGCATCGAGCCAGTTCTGCTTCTTGTTTTCCACGGATGAAGAAGTCTTGGCAAGGTTCAAAAAAATTTTTATTTTGTTTTTACTACCTTCCTATTTCCTTTTTAATGTTTTCGAATATTAATGAGGTGAAGTAGGATTTTTAGTGAGGACGTATTTTTAAAAGTTGAAGGTTTTCGGATAGTTTGAAGGTTTTAAAATTACAACAATTAGAAAAGAAAGTTCGCCGAGTCTTTCCGCGCTTTTGTGTGGCCATAAAAGAACAGTTACTCCTCGCAATTCGCCCGAAGACTATAAGATCCTGGAAATAATCACCCAGAAGAGTTTTGAACTTTACTCAAATTGGTGTTATTACATAATTGGATCGAGATTAGCTCGAACGTTCGAGGTAGTTCTTGAAGAGAGGGAGAGAAAAAAGGGTTGTAAAAAGAAATCGCCTTGAGGAGTTTTACCTCGGAGCGAAAAGAGGTTTTCACTGGGGCTTCATCTCCCATCTTACCCGCCCTCCCGGGAAAGAAACGATCTCAAGATGGGAGAGACAAAAATCCCCTTTTCAAACGTCTAGAAAACAAGACCATTCAAAGAAAAAAGAATTGATCGAAATGTTCAGGGCTGGTAAACAAGTCGACTCGGATCATTCGTCAACATTTTCCTTTTTATATCCCAACTTGATGAAGTCCCCAAACATAGGCAACTTGGGTGAATCAAAATTATCGAACTCTTAGTAGGTTATCGTTTTAACAGCCCCTGGCGCCTCGTATGCTTGAACGCTCCGAGTTTGTGCGTGTCTTCCTGAATCAGCTTTCCGGAATATCGGCGCCGTCCTCTTCGACACGTCCGGGTCACCCGTTTCAGACACAACATCAACGTCAGCAGTTGGACCTAAAAAAAAAGAAATTTTTTTAACTCAGGAATTTTAATAAAACCTTTCCGTTGAATGATTGGGAAACTGTCCGGGGACTTTTTAGTGCCTCCCGATGTGAAATTGGTGACCGAGGCGACAGGAAAGGCATTAGCATATGAACTGCCGTCGGCCCTGATACAGTTCAACTTCAGGGAGCGGCTTGTTTCTTTTAAAATATAAGTAATCGGACAAAACCTTGCAATTCTGCCTGTAAAAATAAAAGTTTCTTTCAATCAAATAATTTTTTTAAATATTTTATTCTGTTTAATTTGGGTGGTCAAGGTGTTTTGATATCCTCTTGTGTTCTCTCACATATACGACCCTCGAATCCCAATAGGTTTGAAGCTTCTTTATATGCAGAGGAGCCTATATTTTATTTTAGGAACGTTTTAAAATGAAAATAAGGTCGGTCATCGTTTGTTTGTTTTTTTTTCCTGAGACTCGCGTCCCTGATACCTTTCACTCGTTTTCTACGTTTTCTGGTGTTTTGCCTAATAAAGTTTATGTTATGAAACATGGTAATTAAAAGAGTGGAATTTCGTTGTAAGGGATGTTAAAAAGTTGTTATTTCATAATTATACAATCGTTCCTCGGTACTCGACGCACAATGGGCCATTACGTGCAATCGGGAAGACAAGATGGCCTCTGTTCTGCCCTTGTCGAAGAGGGGAAAAAAAACTACCTTTCCCATAAACCACGGAGAGAGGGAGAAGGCGTTTCGAAAAAATGTGACCTGACTTATTTATCGTCTAGAATGTCTAATCCCGAAATTTAATCCCGATATTAGATAAGATTATTGGAATTTGATCTTCGTTTTCCCTTCCCCTTGCCTGGAAAGAAGCCAAACATGGCAGTAAATTTCAAAATAACAAAAAATCCTTTCACTCGACGAAAACAAGACTCCGTTTTAAATCAAGGGGTCTGAAAAAAACGCGAAGAGGGTCGCCTTTTATTAGCTGCATTCGCTTCAAGGTTGTTGTTCATAAAATCACGTTCCTTTGTGCCAGCAGAAATCGCGATATCCGCTTTTTAAGAAGTCCGGAAGCATTTTAAAAACTCAATAACTAAATTCCATTAATTTTTTATGGAAAAACCGTCGGCCATTCTGTTTTCTCGATGGAATGTCATTAGCGAAGAATTCCTCCTCCTTCGGGACCGTAGACTATCGGAATTTCTTCTCCGTAGGAGGAGGAATCGCCGGCCTGTTTTAATTGGACGATAAAACCCCCCCTTGAAAACCCCACCACCTTCGACAGGAAATGGCAAAATCAATTACGAAGCCCTCACAAACATAATTTAAAACTTTCAACTCTAAAATCCCATCTGTTACCACCAAAAATGACAAAAATAGTTCTAATTGTTTACAATTATTAAAATGGTTTTTGCAATTATTTTTTGGCTTTATCGTTATATTATGCGGAGAAGACAATAGACTATTATGCTAAGCCGATAAGTATTCACGGTTCGTCGATGGCTCTAGAAATTCTCACTTGGCAAAACGTTTATGGAAGTGCAAGGAGGTAATCGAAAAGTTGGTATGATTTTTCGTTATTTTAGGGCCTGGATAAACAGGGGTTTTTCCGATATAGGGTATTACCATATACGGGGATGATCCCCCTGATTTCAATGTCCGCTGTAGCCATGGAGCCTCTGAAGGGAATAGGGAGAAAAAAAAGGACCCTTCCACCCTCTTTATTTATGGACGTTTACAATGAAGGGGAATGCGAAGGAGGGGAACGAGTTTTGGAAGGGAGCGCCCTCGTATTCCTGAGATTAAAACACATAACTTATTTCACCCCTCCGGGGCACCCTGGGGAACGGGAAAGGGACTATTGAAAGACCTGACGATTTCGTGAAAGTCTACTTACACTTTTGGTTTTTTCCCCTTTTTTTCATAAAACAAATACAACCTAAGTTTTATGTAATTAGGTAGCCTGAAAAAAAAATCAAAACTTACTGAGAAATCAAGGGAAGCCAGTGCACCTATCCGCCCGAACTAGAGTGAGGAACCCTTTAAAAAAGAGGCATAGAAATTTTTCGTTAAAAAAAGGTTCTTTTTATCCTTTTGAAATCGGGCAATTAAGAATTTCTCTTTTTTAACGTCCACTTCATTTCGAAGTTAACAAGGGAGTCGTGAGAAAAGGAGAAGAAAAGGGTTCAAAACTTTCTCTGGGTTAAAAAGGGTAGCTTAGGGCAATTTTTTTATGTCCTTTCCCGCCCTCGGAGCATTAAAGCGTCGCCTTTTCTTCTTTTTTTGAAAGGGGGTTGAGAGAAAGTTGCGCTTTTTTACGACAGGTGTGTCTTCACAGAAAAGTTTCTTTAATAATAGTATTTATTATTTAAAAAAATGCGTTTTAAATCTTATCTTCATGCACCCTTGCAATTACACAAACAAGATTACATTGAAAGGAAGGCAGTTCTGGGACGGTTACTACTGGCGTATTCATGGGCGAGAGTCTCCCTTACATTTAAATGGCCACCCTTGGAATTCCCTTAACTTCCCTTCCCGTCCCTTGGATACCATTCGCTCCGCCGTTGATGAGAAATGAATTTTTATCCTCGATCACCCCTTTTTTTCTATATTTCCTCCCCTTCTGAGATTACATTTATTAATAAGCAAACTGTGACATCTGTCGGCTAATTACATGAACTAACAATGGCGCGTTTTAAATTTTTGAGAAAGAAAGTCTGTCCTAAACGCTTTTAACGGTGAACGAAATTAGAATTGAGGAAATCATGGAAAAAATGTCTTTTAAGACATTTGTCTTCTGCTGGTTTTGACATGTTTAATCCTTAGGAAAACAGGTGCTGATCCACCCAAATTTAAATGGCGACTAATCCGACACTGATGGCCCCTTTGAAACGGGAAAATCAAAATTAACCTTCTCCTAATCCTTATTTATTTTAGTTTTCTCGAAGTAATCCGATTTGGAATAAGACCAAACTAAAATTTCAACCCCCTCCTGGGGTTACACTATTTACCGAGATTTATCGTTGTAATAAGGGAGAGATCTTAACGTTTCCCCCTACGTCGAGGGTGTATAATCTAATTGATATATTGCCACACCCTCTCCCGAAAGAGGCACTAACGCAGCCTCTTCTTCACTAATTGAATATTCCACGAAGGGCTGTAAATAAATTTGGCCCTTTTGGGAGTGTTCCCCGTTCTCGTTACAAACTCCATTATAAAATCCAGTAATTGCGGTCCCTCAGGGTAGAATATTGAGGCCTCTATTTTTTCCCTACTGTTTTCCACGTTATCATCCGAATTGCCATTGTCTCCATATGCTCGGAGTTTTACGCTTCTATTGGAATACATTTACATGATATGTACTGACTAAAACTTCATTCTATACCGTCTGTATTCCATACGCTTTTTTCCCTTTTTATACGAGATTTTTTTTTTAAACAAAAGAGAACTTTTTAGAGTTTATAGGTTTTGACATCAGATGCGGGCTTTTAACAAAAACATATCCGTTTTTTTGTAATGAGTTTAATTTATTCCTTGTCCATTTCACGCCTAAGGTGTTTCTAGTTATCCTATGCGGAAATTGTCTTAACATGCTAATTAGAAAAAAAAATTGTTTTTTTTCTTTGTCACTAACGAGCACCATGCATTGAACGCCATTTGAATAAACAATTTAAAGTCGTCGCATTCCAATAAATATAAAAATACCTTCTTTAAAACTATGTTGTTTAGAGAATTGTACTTCAAACTTAAGGCTTATGTGGATGGTGAAGATATTAGCTTTGTTCCAACCGCAGTTTGAAACTGGTTGGAAACTCCTGGAACATGTGCAGAAGGGTTAGCATGTCATTTTTGACGGACAAACTACATATTTGAACGACGTCAAATTCGACTTCCAAATCCTTCTGCGCATGCTCCAGGAGATTCAAACCAGTTTCAAACTGCTGTTGGAACAAAGATATAGACTAAAGGGAGATAAGGTAATTTTTGGGCCTAATAGTGCTTAAAAAAATGATTCGATTCTAATTTTGAAAATCGATTTCCACCTTTTTTCCGTTTTCTTGCTTGAAAATTGTCTACTAATTTTTTTTTTATGGTTTCCACAAAATTCTTTGGCCCGTTGGTAGGGCTATTACAATGCAATATGACAAAAGCCCCAGCCTGGGCCTAGAATCTTGGTAGGCGAAGGGGGAAAAAAGTGTTTTGGAAGCCAATTTTTGATCAATTTTCTATTTGAAAAACGATATGGAATCTGTAAGTCTTCAGCTGTTGAAGACTTTATTCTAACGACTTTAAATGAACAATTAATAATGAAATAACCATTTTCGGTGGAGAATTTCTATTTTTGAGGAGGAAAACTTTAAAAAAGGGCCTCGTAGCGAATTTTAAGTTCAGAAAATATGAAGAAATAAATTTTTTAAATTAAAATCGGGCCATTTTTACAAGCGCTAGAAGTTCCGCGACGTAAAACTTTTCTATTTTTCAGGAGGAAAACTTTAAAAAGGGCCTCGTAGCGAATTTTTAGTTCAGAAAATATGAAAAAATCAATTTTTAAAATTAAAATCGGGTCATTTTTAAAAGCGCTAGAAGGGCCGCGACGTGAAACTTTTCCATTTTTCAGGAGGAAAACTTTGAAAAAGGGCCTCGTAGCGAACTTTGAGCTCAGAAAATATGAAAAAATCAATTTTTAAAATTAAAATCGGGCCATTTTTAAAAGCGCTAGAAGGGCCGTGACGTAAAACATTTTTATTTTTCAGGAGGAAAATTTTAAAAAAGGGCCTCGTTGCAAATTTTGAGTTCAGAAAACATGAAAAAAATCAATTTTTAAATTAAAATTGGGTCATTTTTAAAAGCGCTAGAAGGGCCGCGACGTAAAGCTTTTCTATTTTTCAGGAGGAAAACTTTAAAAAAGGGCCTCGTAGCAAATTTTGAGTTCAGAAAATATGAAAAAATCTATTTTTAAAATTAAAATCGGGCCATTTTTATAAGCGCTAGAAGGGTCGCGATGTAAAATTTTTCTATTTTTGAGGAGTAAAACTTTAAAAAATGGGCTCGTAGCGAATTTGGGTTCAGAAAATATGAAGAAATCGATTTTTAAAATTAAAATTGGGCCATTTTTAATAGCGCTAGAAGGGCCGCAAAATTCTAAAGTCTTTTCTTTACCTATTCATTCATACTATTCAATTCTACCTTCCACCTAACGGACCACCCTATTTTACGTCGACTGAGGGCTTAACTAATAAAATAACATTAAAAAATTTTTCTTCTGTGGTTTTCGATTATTTTACTCAGAAACGTTGTTTATGTAATAAAAAAGACTTTTGTTTGCCCTTAATGGGCCAGAAATAACGGACGTGCGATAGGTCTAAACAAGATCAAAAGGCCTACAATCTAATTGATATTTAAGCCCCAGGGGGGAAATTAGTTCAAAACTTCCTGTTGGCTATATCTTTTTTCCATTGATCTCTCGCCGCCTATCAATTTACATCATAAAACACGTGTTAAACCAATTAAAGTGTAAAAAAAAAGTTTTACTTGAAAATTGTTCAATTATTAAGTTAAAAAATAAAAAAGTCGATATGCGAAGTTATTTACCATAAAATTCCAATATAAAACATTCCAGGATGGGAGAGAAGTTATCGTTTCGAATTTTTTTTAAATAAATCAACTTGATGTAAATTATTTTACGAAGGCTGATATATTGGGAGGAGACGTGGTGGAAAGGGGGAGGTTCCCTCGCGAAGAATCCGATATGCAAATCGGCTAGAGAAAAACACGTTATGTGGAAATCCCGTAAATTTTATTACGCCCGATAAACAAAATGGATATGCGAGTAAAAAAAAAAAAATATTTTGAAAAAATTGTTTAAAAATCGAATTTGTGAGAATGCACTTTTTTAATGTGGGAAGTTATTATGTGATAACGGCATAACGCACGCTATATTTTCATTAAGTCGTAATTTAGAAAAAAAATTTTTTTACACCTTAGTTTATTAAATGATGTATTTTTAGCACAACAGGATATTTTAAAATGGGGTTTTCGGGCGAAAAATAGGACCAATAAGGACATTTTCGATAAGGAGGTGAAGATAAGGCGTGGAATATACGAGGAAATCTTGTAAACGTCTAAAACCACTCTTAAGAGATAAAAGAAACGTTGTATCACCCACTTAAAAACATCCTAAAGGCTTGAAATACCGGAAAGGAACGTGTGAATCATTTTTAGTAAAAAATAAAAAATTTACGGTTTTTTAATCGAAAAAAATGATTGCTCGGTTTTGATGCTGTCGTTTTGCGGTTTGTTTACGAGGCCCTCTTCGAGTCAAAGAGCGGGGACATAAAACAAACGGCATTTAAACTAGACGTCATGGTCCGTAAAATTTATATTCATATGATCTTTAATGCGCTGACAATTACGGCGTTTTTAAGGTTTTAAAATGGTTAAAAATATCAAAAGATGGTGCAGCAGCAGCAGGCTTTTTTGAAAATAGGCTGCCTACAAAGAGGGCAAGTTCTGCTTGAATGCTCCAACGCGGTTTTCAGACACTGAAGGCAAAAAACGTGTCCGCATGGAGTTCTCACAGTCACTTTCGATTTCACTTCAAGGCAAATCGGACAAAAACTTCTGGAAAAAGTTTAAGTTTGTTTTTATTTATGAAAATACCTTTCGTTTGGGTCAGTGAATGAAGATGGTATGCTTTTTTTATATTTGGTGTCTTTAACCAACGACTTAAGGTCTTCTTTGCTTGTATTTTTTGACGAATTCATAGTTTGAGCAGGTGTAGAAAAAATAAAAACGTGTGGTTCTCGTAAATTTTTTGATATTTTTTCAATGAACCCACGTGCTGAGGAAGTGGGCCAGTCGTACGTTTTTACGTTACGTTTAAAAGGGAGCCCTGAATCAAGGCCCGACTCTACTAAAACTCATTCAATAGCAATAACATCTCCTTACGGCCTATAAAACAATACGACTTCCTTTTAACGGCCACTCAAATATTTTTAACGGCCTAAAGACTGGCTGATGTTGGGGTAAGGGGACTGCTGCAGGAAGCAAAAATTGTCTCCTCAACCTACAGATTTCCTTAGTTTTATAAATCAGCAGTTTAGACGCTGATTTCTCCTGCATTATTAAATGTTGAAGATATAGACACCTCCAAAATCTCAAATCATGGATTAGCACATTTTAAAACTGCCGTTTCAAGTATACAAAATTGAGGAAGCTTGCGGTGATGGCACACTCAACAGTATTGCTTAAGAGCTCCTATCAGCAGTGGTGAACTAATTGATTGCTACCATAATCTCGGAAATTTGCTTTTTTGGTTGGCGTAATGATTTATTAATTCTAAATTAGTGGATGTTTAATATAATCTTGCCTAAGCTAAGGATTCAGCTGATAAAACGTTGTTTGAAAGTATGGAGTTAAGCGCCTCGTAGACTTTCATTATAATTTCTGAAACGAGTGGATTAGAATATGCACCCCTTATAATTTATGATTTTAAAAGCCATTGGAGTTAAACAAAGGGGAGTGGTATTCGAGATGGAATGGAGTAAATCGTATTTTAAAGGAGGGACGAGAGGCTTTTAGGAAGCAGTTGGATTCAAGCATCGGACATTAGCAGCATCGGTGGTGCACGGCGGAGGGGTTGCCAGGGTGCGTTTGAGACTCCTAATTGCAATCGATACGGAGTTGAGCTCCCCCGCGTTTCCCTCACCATCACAGTTCCCGCCTCGGTTATTGGGCCCCTGAGTAAACTGGTGAGCAATTTGCATATTCCGCTGACTGCTCGCTAAGCTCATTTCGGTCGACGCCCTTAATTTCGTGCTCGGGATAATTTAGCTGTCAATGTACCCCGTTGTTTCCAGCCACTAATTACTTATTCCTCCCCCTATTCACAACTCAAGTTATAAACTATTTTGACACTCAATTTTTGGTTGGACGTTTTCATAATGTATGGGCTGAAACAGGTCATTAGCTTAGCGGGCACCTTAAAAGGAGGAAAAAAAACCTTCGTGGGAACAAGAGTAACGACTTCGCCATGTGTGACAAGAGACATCCATTTGTGGCCTGGCTAAAAGACGTATCCGCTGTTGCCCCAACGCCCAGACTACACCCACTATATCACCTTTTATATCCACTTTTTTTCACGTTAAGAAAATTATTCTTTGGATCAATGCGCCCAAGGTTACTCCTTCAATAGCTCGAATAACTTTAACCTTTTTTTTCTCAATTCACATTGAGATTTAAAGTAAGACTTTTTGGTGAAGCCTCATAGACCTAATTTCCATCAATTACGCTAATCAGATAATTTGCGTAAACAAAAATTTGCGGCATGGGTTTTATCATCTTAATTGCCGTCGGTTGCTGTAAAAGTGTGTAGAATTCTACTCGCCGATTAGCCTCCGGTTAATTTGAGTTCTTGATATTTAGTGCTGCAGAGGAAAAACCCTATGGAGGTTTTATTCATTGTCTATTGAAGTTCATAATTGGCGTAATCGCCGAAATGGCGATATTCATGTTTACCCCTAATTATTTCCTTACAACTTCCCTATTATTATTGAGGTATTTTTTAATTGTTTTCGTGTTGGGAAGCTGGATGTGTACGGCGGCCTTTCCTTGAGCCGGGTCAAGTCTGAAGATCGGCATCGTTCGCCGGTGGGAGGGGCCCGGGAGTATGGCTGACGTCGCCGATAGGCGTGGCCTCCGTTTCCAAGGCGACCAACAACCCCGTAGGGGTGAGAACCACCCTCGCAATCCACCTACCCCTTCCCGCCAATTATATATACGACAATAGGGCCTTCTCCTCAGTAACTAATTAGAGTTTTCCCCTCTTAACGAAACCCCCGTCCCGTCCTTCTCAGTCTCATCTCACGTTACTTTAATTAACTGATGCCCGCCCAAGTTCCGACGGACCTCTTGTTTTATTTGCGCAACTTTTTTTTCTTATCTAAAGTTTATGTACCTCCAAAGAATATCATCATCCTCATCGTCCAATATTAATGATAATTATAAATTATAATTAAACTTTGTCTGAAAATTTAAAACCTTCACAATAGTGTTATTAAATTAATATTAGCTTTGTTCCAACCGCAGTTTAAAACTGGTTTGAAACTCCTGGAGCATGCGCAGAAGGATTTGTACGTCTTCAAATCGTTTGACGTCAAATCTGAAGTCATCTGACGTCCAATTTGACGTGTAGACCTTCTGCGCATGCTCCAGAAGTTTCAAATCAGTTTCAAACTTCAATCAATTTTTCAACGCTCATGAAACGAGAATAAAAAATTATTTTGACATTTGTTCCAGATTCATTTGTTGTCCTAACAAGCTTTAAGAGGGCCTCCCCCAGAAAAACTCATATTATCGTTTTATAGATCGTAAATTCTTCCCCTTGGAGGCAACAGGATGAGGGTTTTTATTTAGCAATTAAACCTCAAAGGAAAGGAAATGGGAAATTTGACCGTTTAAACCCAATATTTTTATGCCTTTTTGTGTATTTTGAGAAAAGAAGCTTCGATTTTTAAACCTTAAAACCTCCCCGAATGCTCTAGTACTCCTTTTTTTCGGATTTTCTTTTGTTTCCCACGATTTAAGAATTCTTCATGTAATGGATGAACCCCAGGTAGTTCCCCTTGGACATTTTATTTTTTTTAGCCTCCAGAACATTTTTTTTTCTCTTTCAAATCTAGTTTTTCCCCTCCCGCCGTGCCGTATTTTATGTAAATGGAAGTAGGGAGACCCCGTTGAAGAATGGACGCAGGTGAGATATGTGGGCATCCCGAACCGCCTTTTTTAAAAAACTATTTTAAATATATTTACAACCCAACAAACAGATTTTACCGACTTCCTGGCGTTTACTCCATTATACTTTTTCCCTTTTTTCTCTTTATTTTATCGAGTCAGCGAAGCGAAAAGCCGTCTTTATGACCTTTACATTCAAGACCTTAGACAACTCACTTATTCTATCAAATGGAAACCGTAGATGGCGCAAACAACCTTTTTGTTTTCTTGTTTATAAATTGCTTTTTTATTTGTATTAAAAAATTTAATAAAATATTTAAATTTTAGTAATTTCAATTAATAGCTGATTTATTTCAATAATTTACATTTTTACCTTCTTAAAAAAAAAAGTCTCTTTAAAATGGTGTAATAAAATTTGAATAATGTGACTTCGCGTTTTCTAGATACATTAAGATATATTATATATTGATTAAAAAGTTTAATTATGCAATTTTTCTAGCCCGACCTACTTTTTCATTAAAAAAATTCCCGATAAAACTGAGGTATATAAAAAATGGCGGAAAAAAATTAAGACTGAGGTGGACGGTTTTGAGGGGTTTCTTCAATTTTCTCCCCAAAAATGGAAATCCTAGGCTTTTTTTCCTTTACCGACTTCCTGGCGTTACTCCATTATACTTTTTCCCTTTTTTTCTCTTTATTTTTATCGAGTCAGCGAAGCGAAAAGCCGTCTTTATGACCTTTACATTCAAGACCTTAGACAACTCACTTATTCTATCAAATGGAACCGTAGGATGGCGCAAACAACCTTTTTGTTTTCTTGTTTATAAATTGCTTTTTTATTTGTATTAAAAAAATTTAATAAAATATTTAAATTTTAGTAATTTCAATTAATAGCTGATTTATTTCAATAATTTACATTTTTACCTTCTTAAAAAAAAAGTCTCTTTAAACCCTGAGAGTGGGCCTCAGTTATGCGTGGAATTGCCCCAGAAAATAATTACCTTTTTATTTTATTAATGCTTATTAGTCCCTGGAAATGGTGTAATAAAATTATTGAATAATGTGACTTCGCGTTTTCTAGATACATTAAGATATATTATTATCATATTGATTAAAAAGTTTAATTATGCAATTTTTCTAGCCCGACCTACTTTTTCATTAAAAAAAATTCCCGATAAAACTGAGGTATATAAAATAATGGCGGAAAAAAATTAAGACTGAGGTGGACGGTTTTGAGGGTTTCTTCAATTTTTCTCCCCAAAAATGGAAATCCTAGGCTTTTTTTCCTTCTTTTTCTTCTTCTTCAGAAAAAAGACTGATGCAAGGGCTTCATACCTAATTTTGCTTTCTCTTAATATGAGGCGCTCCGGTACGAAGGGCGAACTCAACAAAACGTAGTTTCGAGATATTCGCATTTTAAAGTTTTATGTTACGGGCGAACTCAACATAAAAGTCATGCTCTGGAATGGGAAAAGGAGTGGGGGTTGTGGACTAGGATGTGGAGTTCGCCCTTCGTACCCGCTCGGATATCGCAGTTAGAGCTTTGCAGCATATCGGTTTTTACTTATTTAAAGGGAAAAAAGGGCGAACTCAACTTAAAAATTATACGGGTGTATTCACCTAGAGGTCTAGAATCTGAAAATGAAAAAAAAAAAATTGTCCGATGTTGAGTTCGCTCTTCGTACCCGGAGCGCCTCATATGATGAAACCGATTTTCAAAATCGGATCATTTTTTAGAGCGCTAGAAAGGCCGAAAAATTTTACCTTATCTTTATTTTATCACTCTCAATTTTTATTATTCCCTTAAATCCTCGCGCTCACCACCCAACCGAACATATGATAATCCCAAAAAAAAATTTTTTTCCAGTTTATAAAATAAAAATTTGTAAACTTACCTTTTTGATGTGTCCAAGTTGACTTCTCATCGGCCGTGTAACAACTGTTGCAATAACACCTTTAGTGACTTTCACAACTAAAGGGGGTGGAAAAAAAAATGAAAATAATAAAAAGCAGGTCAAAGGGTTTGTCGAGAAAGAAAAAGGGGGTAAAAACGGTAAAGTTCATAGTCGCCCCTTTTTTTTCCTCGTGGGCAGGCACTGGGGTGTTGTTCCATTTTATTGCCTCGATATCTACAGCGAAGAAGAAAAAAATAAGAGTCGTGTCGGTTATAAAAGGAGTTTTCTCTTTTTGAACTGTCTTTTGTTTATTTTCGGCTATTGAAGTTCCTATTTTGTTTCTTTTTATACGAATACAATCTATAAATTTTTAAGGCCCAAAAAAACACCAGCACTACTCGGTCTGATTGCATATTTGGCCCTTCAGATTAAATAAAAGTTCAAAAATTCCTGACATCCAAAAATGCATTTTTACCGTTAGAGCTTTGGAAGATATAAATTATAGACTTAAATTTACTTTTTCAAGGGCAGAAAGAGGGGAAGATGTTTTACGGTGTTTAAGTTTGTTGACACTTCGGTTTTATTTCGGGGGTAACAGGAAACCCCGTTCGGAACAGCTTGCGGTACAAAAAAAAACCTTTTTTTAGGGAGAAATTTACCGTAGTGACCTGTGAAGGGTTGTTACGGCATTTTTCGAAGAAGCAACCCCTTACTTTCTCTTCACCTTTTTTACTGAAAGGGTGAAACCTTAAAAAAGAAAGTTGAATTCTTTGTGTAAATTCAACGTTGAAGTTGATTTATTTTTTTAGACCTTTTTTTTAACGTTCTCTAAATGTGAAGAAGTTAAATACGTCTAAGGAGGTCCTGAAGTCCTTGTCTTGATGAATTTTAATGGTTTTTGTTTTTGTTTTTTGAAGGGATGCTTCCTGGTCCGAATGGATGCCCCCGGAGGCGTGGAAGACAGACGTACACCCGTTTCCAGACGTTAGAGCTCGAAAAGGAGTTTCATTTCAACCACTACCTGACAAGACGGCGGAGGATAGAGATCGCCCACGCTCTCTGCCTAACCGAACGACAGATTAAAATCTGGTTTCAAAATCGGCGGATGAAATTGAAAAAGGAACTCCGGGCGGTCAAAGAGATCAACGAACAGGCGAGGCGGGAAAGGGAAGAACAGGACAGAATGAACAAAGAGAAACAGGTGAAAATCGGCGGGGAGACCGGACCCGGTCAACACCATCAGATGATGGCCGGTTTGGACAAACCCTCCAACCAAGATCTCCTCAAAGCCGTCGTCACTAAAGTTCCAACATAGACTCTCTTCCGGAAAAACTTTTCCCTTTTGTCTTAGACTTTTTATTTCATCCCACTTCCGATATTGTATTCGAGGAGTTTAACTCCGACTAAAAGAATACGTATACGAATGCAATAATCACTTTAAAAACATTCCCAATCCCATCCCTCTCCCTCCGTTTTATTTTTTATTTTTTGGGAAAAGTGTTTTTATTAAGTAGAAGTTGTACGGTGAACCGACAACGAAAATGAAATACGTAATATTTAACTGCTTTAGAAAAGTAGGATTTACATAAAAAAATAAAAAATAAAAAAAATAAACGTTTATAGTTTTCATAACTTGTATTTATATACTCTTAAAATTTTTTTTAAATTATTTAAAATTCTTTTGTTTTCAGCTTTAATTTCCTCCGATGTCTGCGTGGAGTGGACTCTAACTGTTATAGTGTATTGTGTTTAAAAATTTAAGACTTTTTTTTTATTATTATTTTTATCACTGTATTATTAATCTTTAAAATAGAGTTTGAAAATGAAGATGTGCTGTGTTCATAAATTAAAGCCAGACCGTGCAGATTTTAATAATTTTTTTTAACAACTGCGATTTTGAATTTTAGTTACCTTTAGCATGAAAAAGAAGTTGAAATTCCGAAAGTTTTAACTATAATTTTCCGACTGCACGGTTTGAAAGGAAGAATTTTTTTATGTGATTTGGGAAGTAGTGTTTATTTTTAGCGTAATCGAAACCTAAAAGCATTTTAAGAATTTTCAAAACCCTCGTTTTATTATTTTGCGACGTTAATTCTCCTGGTGGCTCTAAAACGAACTACTCTCGGTTGCAATTTTGACGCTCTCTGAGGTCCCCCTGGGAAGGTAATTTGCCACAGCAGTTTTTTTTATAGCCACCAAGAGCGCCTTCCGCTTTTAATTTAATTTTTTTTATTGGCTGTTATATTAAGTTTTGAAAACTTGTTGTGTTTTTTTTTCCTTTTTTATTTTTATTTTATATTTCATTTTTGACACTATTGGATTTTTAAAAAAATGTGCCAATTTTTGTACGCAAGATTTAATTTTTAATTCTTTTTTTAAAACAAGTGCAATGTTTTTAACCACTTAAAATTTAAGGATTATTATTATTAAAAGTGTGTTTCAACCTGTCTATATGAGTACATATTATATTTAAAAAATATATATGAATATTTTAGTTTTAAGGCTTTCTTAAAAAATGCAAAATTGTATGTCTATGGAAAAAATATTTTAAAAACTCCAATATACGTAATTTTGTGTCAGGGGAGATTTGTCGACCCGAAACACGTTCCGCCTGCCATTAGTGAATTTTTTAAATTAAATACAATCCAATCATATACGTAATTAAAAAATAACAAAAAGATTTAAAAAAATAATAATCATAAAAAGAAAGTCTAGTTTAATAAAATTGCCATAAAACGTATTATGTTTAGAATTTTACTAGGTGATATAATTAAATGTTCACTTAAATGTAAATAGAATATTTTATAACAGAATAAAAATGAAACTTCTCAAAATCGAATTATTTCTTTTAGTTGAAGCGGCTGAGCTTCTTTTGTAAATAGGCTTGAGTCAAAATTAGTTTTTAACATAAAAGTGATTTTTTTTTTCGTTGTTGTAGTCTCTATAGCCCAGGATACGTCCAAAATATCCGATTTTTATTTATAATTCCATGAGCTTCTTTTATTGGGAAAATTTTTTTTTTCAGAAATTTTAAAAACTACCGTATATACGTAATGTCCAGGTTTCTTTTTTTGTTTAAATATGAATAAAATTTAATATGTAATTGTTTTACTGTCGTATATTCTAATAATACGTCGTATAATACATTTTTTTAGAAGATGTAGCTACACTCTTTTCTGTGTAAATAAAGGTAAATAAATAATGTCTAAACCTGATGTTTTTATTTTGTTGGTACCCTTGGATTTTCCTACTGCGGAGAATGAGGCGATGAGTGGTCGGTAAGATTGTCAGAAGGACTATCCAGAATGGAACTCGGGCCAAAGGTTTCAACGCCGTGGCACGAAGTATGAAGCCTGGTAAGCCGCGTCCACATTTTGCATTTGGGCCGTGTAGTCGGAGGCTTGAAGTCATACTTCGGGCGCCCCATCCATCCTGCTCGGCTAGTCTGGGTTGAGCCTGGGTCTACCTTGGTTGAGCCTGGGTCTTCCTTGGTTGAGCTTGGGTCTACCTTGGTCGAGCCTGGGTCTACCTTGGTTGAGCCTGGGTCTACCTTGGTTCTGCCTGGGTCTACCTTGGTTGAGCCTGGGTCTTCCTTGGTTGAGCTTTGGTCTACCTTGGTTGAGCCTGGGTCTTCCTTGGTTAAGCCTGGGTCTACCTTGGTTGAGCCTGGGTCTTCCTTGGTCGAGCCTGGGTCTACCTTGGTTCTGCCTGGGTCTACCTTGGTTGAGCCTGGGTCTTCCTTGGTTGAGCTTTGGTCTACCTTGGTTGAGCCTGGGTCTTCCTTGGTTGAGCTTTGGTCTACCTTGGTTGAGCCTGGGTCTTCCTTGGTTGAGCCTGGGTCTACCTTGGTTGAGCCTGGGACTACCTTGGTTGAGCCTGGGACTACCTTGGTTGAGCCTGGGTCTACGTTGGTTGAGCCTGGGTCTACGTTGGTTGAGCCTGGGTCTACCTTGGTTGAGCCTGGGTCTACCTTGGTTGAGCCTGGGTCTACGTTGGTTGAGCCTGGGTCTACGTTGGTTGAGCCTGGGTCTACCTTGGTTGAGCCGAGCCAATGAAGCTTTTGCTTTCGATGTTCCGACAACTCTCAGCTTGAGGCGAACATGTTCAATGCTCCAATGGAAAGGCTAGATGGAAATTTTTGCTTTTGTCCTTTAAGTCCCTCCAAATCGTGGAAGCAAAAGACCCAGTGGGCGCATTTTCTTAAAAAGCTAAGAGTTTCTTTCCCCGGGACGAATTATAATTAGCAACTTTTCGTCGCTATCCTCTTCTCTCTCCTAAAAGTGGAACCTAAAAAGATTCTTGAAGTCGTTAGGACGCTGCAGAGAGGAGTAAGTTCAAGCAGAATGCGATGATATGGACTAGTAGAAGCAGTCCTTTAATAGTTCGGGCGATTTCTTAACTTTTGAGCGCTTCTCTCTTCATTGTAGGGGCCTTACAAAAGAGAAGGTAGGCACGTTGGGCCATTGCTTTGCGTGGCATTGCATGGCATAATTTCAGCCCTTTTTTATCCGCCTCAATTGAAGGGCTGCAGCCTCTTTTTCCGCTGCTCCAATCTGCTTTAGACTCACATCAAAATTAGCTTTACAAGCTATTTTTGAATAAAATCCATTAAACCGGAGTTAATTTTTATTGAATATCCGCTTTTACGGTAGATGGGTTGGATGGAAGCCCCCGACGGAAATCTTGGGAACCGGTTCATCCTGACTGTCAGGGGCGGTGCAGTGGTTTGAAAAGCGAAGAGTTTATTGGGCCGTAAACGCTTTAACTTGGAACATTTGACTCTCAATGTTCATGCGGCTATGACCACATGCATCCTCCCTCCTCCCCTCCCACCATCACCATGACCTTTGTTCCTGTCGAGAGGACGCCCATTAAACCCTTCCTTAACGATCCTCTTCCGAGAGAATCCGTTCTATAGATTACGAGCCTTCAAGATCAACAGGAGCCATTGTTTGAATTGATGGTTATTGTTTAAACCATGTTTTTTTTTAACCTTAAATAAGAGCGACTTTCTAAAAAAAGGGGAGAAAAAAAGTCACGTCCTCGGATAATGCTTTTAGAGCCGATTGACCGGTTCTAGGCCTCACCTATTGGAAACCACATCAACCGGTTTATGACTTGAAAAAAATTCAACGAACAGAGAAAAAAAATTATTTTGTAGGTAAAACGATTATACCGGCATCAAAATTTTTAAGGCAGTACAAAGGCTATTGGAAGAAAATGCTCATAAGTTATGTCTAAAAACTGTAATTTTTCTGCGTTATTAGCCTATAAATTAGGTTTTATTTTCAAATCTAATGATAAAACAATAATTTGAGTTCTACTTTGTATCTAATTAACGGAGTCGACTTTTCTCAGAACCCTCCCACGTTGTAAATAAGTCGATTAAAAAACCAGTTAAGCCCACATATTTCATTTCGTATATTTTTTTTTATTCTCTCAACTACGTTGCCGACATGGAGACATGTATGGCGAGGGGTGTAGGAAAGGATAATAAACATAGAAGATTAGTAGAAGCCACTGCAATTCTCCTTTTTTCCCTTCTTTCCTCAGCGACGTTTGTATTAAGACTGTCACCAGCTCCCATCTACTACATTGATAAGGTAATTTGAATTAGTGATATTTTATTTTTAAATAGTACTATTCCGTTGAAATTTGAAAGGTAAATATTCAACATAAATGCCTCTTTTATCGTCTTCCTTTTTTTTTATTATTTTAAACAGAAGCGGTTGAATTTCATTATAAAAACGATACTTTTATTAAGGCCATGAAATTCTTTTATAGCAATAAAATCAAGTTGAAAAGATGTATTTTTTATTTTTATTAAATTTTTATTTTGATAGGTAAAGTAAGTGTGTGAGTATTGCGATATGAAAATTTTTTTGTTGTACTTATAAAAGTGAAGAAAATGTGAGCTTTTTGGTTGGCAATGTTTTTAAAGGATTAGTTTCCCGGGGGCGGAGTACACGTTGTCGGTGGCCGAGGTGAGGGATGCGCCCCTCTAGAGATCAATACTCCAAAGTTAGAGTGCGCGAGTGAGAAAGGAAGCTGAGCAAAGGAAGCGAAAAAAAAAAAGGAAGACGTTCGGGGAGGGCGTTGGAAAGGGCGAGCGGGAAATGGCGGGGGTTTACTGTTATTGACTCCGGAAAAGCGTACCTTGAAGGCTAGGGGAGTCCCAAATTGAAAACACCCTCACAAACGCCGCCCTTCATACCTCCACATGCTTTACGCACCTTATTGTCCTTTTTCTCTAATTTAATAAATTGGTGTCTCAAATTGTTTATTCATTAACTGGAGGCCAGGAAACAAATGCTACTAAGTTAAAACTTGGCACCTAAGGAACTATGGAAAATCACAGTGATTGTGGGACATTTGAGGTCCCTAATGATCGTCCCAAATGTCCACTTTTCGGTTGTTTCGCAGCCTAAATATCATCTAATCGGCTGTTTTTCGGCCCAAATGTCGTCTTATCGGCTGTTTTTCGGCCCAAATGTCGTCTAATCGGCTGTTTTTTGGCCTAAATGTCGTCTAATCGGCTGTTTTTCGGCCCAAATGTCGTCTTATCGGCTGTTTTTCAGCCCAAATGTCGTCTAATCAGCTGTTAGAAAACCATTCAGATTGATAAAACCCATAGATCAAGAATAGTTATCTTGTTCCCCTGTAAACGAAATTATAGAGACTGCGGATTCAACTGGCTAACAGTGTTTTCCAAATCTCCTTAGGTCGGATAGAGCCTAAATATCGTCTAATCGGCTGTTTTTCGGCCCAAATGTCGTCTTATCGGCTGTTTTTCGGCCCAAATGTCGTCTAATCGGCTGTTTTATGGCCTAAATGTCGTCTAATCGGCTGTTTTTCGGCCCAAATGTCGTCTTATCGGCTGCTTTTCAGCCCAAATATCGTCTAATCAGCTGTTAAAAAACCATTCAGATTGAAAAATCCCATAGATCAAGAATAGTTATCTTGTTCCCCTGTAAACGAAATGATAGAGACTGCGGATTCAACTGGCAAACAGTGTTTTCCAAATCTCCTTAGGTCGGATCTGGTCGACTTATCCCATTTACCCTTTTTTGCCGAATGTTTGGCAGTTTTCCCCGCTTATTCGGCCATATTTGTTTTGGGGCTTAACGTAGCTTAAACCTTTCTCCTTCTCTCACCTTTTAGACCCCGTGACTATTGAGCAGTTGCTCCGTTACCAATGTCCCAATTTTGGCAATAACTTTCCAGGTTCGGAAACACTCGTTGAAGCTTCGTTTTGATCGTTTCTTCAAGTTGCTTAGCTCTTCTAGTTAGATTACCTGACATATTTGTCATTTCCAAAAATGAAAGTGGTTCCTGAATGCTGAAATAAACGCCATCCATCGTTTTCATAATTATTTTAAATGATGAAATAGAACGCGTTAAAGCGATCATTTGTTTAGCAGTAAGGGTATTTTTTGCAATGAAATACGATTCTCATTGTGTGGCCATCTTCGACGTGGTGGTATAATTTACATTTAAGAGAGGGCCCTCACGTTGAACATTTTTTAACCCGTTGATTGTCCTCGGGGTGCCTCTCTAATTGGCACTCGGTATTCTACTCGCTTAAAACGATCGGGTATTCAGAGGATATTGAAGGCACACTTTCGGTTTATAAACAAACTCTTTGGATTCGACAGCGGTAAAGGACGATTTTGACAAGTGCAATTTAATTATCGCCGGTGAGATTTTTAATTGGAGTTAAAGAGGCTCTCTCTAAAGAAAATTTGGGTCCAGGAACATAGTAAGCGCTTTCATAATACCTTCTATGCGGCAACTAAACGTGTTAAGAATATCCCTTGGCTTCAGTTTTATCTGACCCCAAAAGGGTTTTTTTATTATTATAACATCAAAAATGAGAAGATTCTAAAGGGAGGAAGGGCCGGAAAGAAAGTGGTCGTTTAAGGGAAAGGGACGCAAAGTCCTGGACGCCCCTCATTCCAAATTCTGTTCGGGGGCTTTGTCTAATGGTCACACTGGACTCTCTCATAAACATTGCAAATAGCGAATAGAAACCTCACAATGGGAAAGAGGCTTGGGGGCTTACAGAGGGGAATTTTTAGGGGCCTCCCAGAAAACCAGGAAAGGGAAATAAGGAGGGGTCTCGATGGGTTGTGGCCCTATGCATTATTTATACTCGAAACCTTTGCTTCGAAGGTCTACCCCTTTCCCTCACCGTTTCTTTAGCTTTTTAACCGAGATTCCAGTATTAAAATTTATATTCTCTATATACAATTACATTCAACTTAAATCATATTAAACAGGGCATAAAAAAATATATTTTCACCCCAACCATAAAATTCTTTTAAAATAACGAGGTTTTTAACGATCCTATTTCGTCTATTATGTCCCTTATAAAAATAATGTTGCTAAGTTATCTTCCTGAATTTTATTATTACTTATTTATTCAGAAAAACGTAAGTAAAAGCGCAAATTAATTTTACTTTTCTGGATTTTATTGCTTGTCAAAAGCCAATAATGGCCGTCGTGAACGAAAGCGCCAGGTTGACAACTGCGCCAGTTTCTGCGACAAAAGCACCAACGGTTAGGTAAACTTTGTTGACATTTCAGCCGATTGTCAGAAGAGCCGAAATCCAAAGGTACCTTCGTCCTCAGAAAGCGTTGAGATGACTGGGAACTGTGGCCTATTTCATAAAGCTCTTCACTCTTCACTCTGCACTCTGCAAATCCAACTCTGCTATGGAAAATCTAATTGAACATTCCCTGAAGCAATAAGTTCCCCCTTTTTTTTCTTAGCAAGAAAACCTATTTCAATTGCCATATGATAGAAAATATGTATCTTGTAAAAAATGTTTATTGTTGAAATAAAATCAAGATTGTTAAGGTGGCGATGCTGAAGAGAGGTTTATGAGCTTCATTCTTTTTCAAGGCGGGTGCGTAGAGGGCTTTGAGCATGACATTCGCTCTTACCATAATCATCGGTATGTTTTCTTCGACGCAGTACTGAATGTTGATAAAGGCTCCCATGCCGTAAATAGTTGCCTGATCGTAGTCTCTGTTTTTGCAAAACAACGGATTCCCAATTATGTTGTAGCAGGAGCCTTTGGTTACGTTTCCGTATTTTTTGAACCTCGGCTCTTTCGCCTTCACGCAGAACATACCCCACGTTTTGAGTTTTACCTGGCAGTATTTTTTTTCGTAGGCGCATAGCTCTTGGATGCATTGCTCATCTTTGATGTAGAACACTTTTAAAGCTTGTTTTGTGTTGTTTCTTTCCTTGGGATCGACAAGCTCTTTTATCGCTTCTTGTTCCGTTATAGGACCCAGATGCCATCCGATAAGCTCGCAGTTTTTTTGCCAAGGTAGCTCTTTTTCGTACATCATGGCGACTTTTTCCACGTTATCAGAGGGGAACGGTGATATATAAGCGAGCTTAGTGTCGATTGTCAAAACGGCGGCGTCGTTTCCGAGAAGATGTGCACGCTTATTGATGAACATGTCGGGATGAGGCCTAACTTCGGTCACGTAGGCGAACACTGCCCTTTTGTCTTCCGCGTATAAAGAACGGGATCCGATTTGAACACTCAAAATCTCCGGGTCTCTTACCGTATAAGTGCTCTCGTTTATTTTAACGTCTACTGCGCAAAAATAAGATGTCACTATCGTGTCCGGAGTTACCATAGTCCCAGCGCATATCACCGCAGCGTTGCTTGTAAAAGTAATACTCGCTACTGAAGCATATTCTGCTATTAACGTATACCTTATCTGGCTCAACTGAGAACACCACGACAACACGAAAAGCTCTACAAATGTTAGAAATACACTGAACATTTTGACATCAAAAAATAAATATTACTACAAATTTTGTTTTCTCAATCCTAAAAAAACAATCATGTGTTCCATATGATGCTATCTCGCAGATATCCCATGAAAAGAAAATTTTCAGGGACTGACTGGGAAAAGAGGCTATGAGTGGCTTTTCTTTCCAAAATTTTGGCGTTAAAAAACTTCTGAATCAAAATTAACAAAATTTTTATTTTGACACATATTTCAGAATTGCATTTTAAAAAAAAATTCGATTCGTTTGCTCAATTTATTAGAAATGAGAGGCTCAGCAAGGCTATGGTGCTCGGTATGTAGTTTGTAGGTGCAAAACTTTTTCTGACGATCGGGTTTCTCGATGCGACTGCTACTTCCTTCAGTAAATGCGACTTCACGAACAGCATCGGCGGGTTTGATATATGGCAGTACTGTCCCTGAAAATACGCGCCGACTCCCCAGAGGTGTTTATCGCAGATTAAAGGACTTCCGAATATACCGAGACAATCACCATACTCCATTTCGTAAGTTTCTTTCGTCAATGGGAGAGTCCTATTCATTTTGGAGAACCTCGCGTGTTCCGCTTTTACGCAAAACATTCCCAAAATTTCGAGATTCATAGAGCAAAATTTTTCACTGAATGCGCAGAGTTCTTTTACGCATTGTTCGTCTTTTATGATCTTCACTTTTAAGGCTTGTTGGTAAACATCTCTGTCTTTTATGTTCTTGATTCCGGCAGCTCTGACTTCTTCGTCGCTCATACTTCCAAGTTGGAAGCTCACGATTTCACATTCTTTCGGCCACGATTCTTCTTTTTTGTACAACCCTTCCAATTTTTTGACGTTCTGTGTAGGAAACGTGGCATAGCGGACGCCCTTTATCTCTTGATCGAGCATCAGCACCGCAGCTTCTTTTCCCATCAATTTGGCTTTCAGATCTAAAAACATACTGGGGTGATACTTCGTCTCCGATATTAGAGCCCGCGTCGAACGAGGATCGTGCCCCGCGATGTAATGAGCGTTCACGTCCACACTCGTCTGTGTCAGATCCCTCGATGAGTAGTCATTCGTATCAAACTGTGGGAACAAAACGCAATTCGAAGCCGTCAATACACGGTCCGAGTTAATGAGTACCGCGTTACAAACGTGCCAATTGTGGTGAAGCAGAATCGACATGTATTGATATTCATTTCTCTTCGTATACCTCAATTGTGAGCACCTCGAGAAACTCAAAACCGACACAACCACAGCCAAGAACAAATACATCTCATCAATTTTTCATCACTCAAAATTTCGAAAAATTTTTAAAACATATGAAACTACCCGACGTTGCAACTACAGAATGCACTAAAATACTGGCGCGGATAAGATTCTATGTACTTAAAATTGTCTGGGCTCTACGCCAACGAGTTATTCGAATTTCCCTGGCTTGATGCCAAAGTATGGACCAAGATGAGTTGCTGGAGGAAAGTAATCATTCAATAAAGAAAATGATTCCTCAAATAATTGCTTTCTTGTTTATTTCAGGTAATTACACTTTATAGCATAATGAGCTCTTTGCTCCCTGCAGTTAGTTCATTGCTTACGCTTATACTTCTGATAACATCCGATCGCTCCGATTCAATGGAACGTTGGGTACACCATCTGGCTCACGCTAACATCAATGGTCGATTAGTGTCGGTTTGGTTGGTGTTTTTGGTGCACAATAGGGACTTAGGCATTACGAATAAAATTTGACGTCAAGGATCAAGTTTGAAAGAAAATTTTGGTTGAAAACTAGCGAAATTGGAGTGGAAGATTCCATGTAAAGCTCTCCCAACCTTGAAATTGTCTACCATTTCGAGGTATAAAATTAAATAGAGTTTCCTCCCAGGTAGTTGGACTAAACTAAGTTTGGGAAAAGTACTAAAATTAAATTAAAATTCAAAATAGACGAAAAAGAGCGAAGTTCGAAAGAATCGAAAATTGGATCTAGCAAAACGAAAGGATGCGTTATTAGAAGAATATCGCATCGGTTCATTTTTAGCCCGAGATTTGTACCGAGGCCCCAAATCTTTCGGTCGTGGACTAAAGGATTTCCGGTGTAGTGACATAGTTGGGAATCCTCGACGCAGAAAATTCCGATTTTGGTCAAATTGAGATGACAAAACCCGTTGTCGCAGAGACGTTTCATACAGCGGTCGTTATCGACGACTTTGACGGTTGAAGATTCCAAAGCCATTTGTGGAACCTTCCATCCGACCATTTCGCAATTCGTACCGTGTTTGAAGAATTCTCGATACGCTGAAATTAATGAGGAAAAGCGTATGTGAGTTATGTCCATTCTCGCGTTGAGAATAATCAAGGATACATCGAAGTAAACAATTTTAAAAAATTTGTCTACAGTATAGTTTTCATGAACGGAGATCTCTTTAATAGGGACGGATTTCCGATTTAGTGTGATATGAAGTCGATTTGGTTTTATTTGAACGAAGGTTCCAGAGTTGAAGTCGACCTGGGTCGTACAAGAAGCTGAAGTTAAGACAAATGAAGAAGAGACGAGTGCGCCGGAGCAGAAAACATTTTTAAAATTGACATTCGCCACGTATGGAAATTCATTTTCCCCGACGTATCTCGTTTCGACCACGATAGCGAAAAACAATAAACATTTCATTTTTATAAAACATACGGGCACATAAAAAATAAGGGAGAACGTCTAATTTATACGATACAGTTGACAATAAATTTACGTCGGAATAAATAACAGACTGGTCTAGAAGTCTTCAAGGGGGGCCGGTAAATCATGCGGTGGTGTCTGGTGTAGACGGGATCCAAGTTGAGTGGGGCCATCTTGGCAATCGATATACACATCCCCTTTTTTCTCCTTCTCCCCCTTTTTATTTCTACCTGTATAGTTAAAAAGTGACAAAATACGAAAACAATGCTGGTTGGACTAAAATTATTTATTCACCCTTTCCTCTTTCACCTAGTAAATTTCTCAGGCTAGACAAACCCTTATTTATTACACCTTTTACAGTAATGGAACCCCATTTATTGCTTCCCAAGATATAAAAGAGTAATAATGTTTGTAATTTTTCTTCAACGTTTTGTGTTATTTTTGGGGGTGGGCTCTGACACGTAGGGGAAAGTCACATCATTCTTCGGGTAAAATTACTTCTCTCGTGTCATCGACTCACCTCCGACCCGAGAGAAAGCGGACTGTAACTAATTTTGTGAAATACAACCTTTTCTGGGGGTTATAGTCGACTGAAAAAAACGAAACTTTTTTCGAGGGTGTAGCCCTCCGCCCCGCCTATCAAAACTCAAAATCCCTACTGATCGTTACCAGTTGTCTGCTGTGTCCGTCACCAGTTTTTCACGGCCGCAATTTCCGTTCAATTTTCACAGAATCTTCCCTCCGTAGAGCTCCTTTCTAAATTTTCAAAATTGGCAGAGATCTATCCGTCAGAAGGTTTGGTGTATTGTACAGCAGTAAAATTGGTAATTGCTAATTTGTCGCTCGGAGAAAACGAAGGTTTTTCATATTTCTTCTTATACGGACTTTTGTAATTACTTATCGAATTGCGCGGACCCTTTTTAACTTCCTTAAAGAAGTTATTGTGATACCCTCGACGTCGGGTTTTTGGGGAAGGGTAAATTCGAATATGGATCGATACCGATCTCAACTTTGTCTGTGGTTCCGGCCGGCCGTAGCATTTTTTTCCGGAACACTTTACGGCCACAGTTTTCAACCGATTTTCACCAAATTTTCACACAAATTTCTTTAGCCGGTGAATAAGAATGTAAGGAGGGCGATTTTTGAAATTCGAAAAAATGGCGGAATATGTTTGAAATTTTAAAAAATTCGCTGCGGCCGAGCCCTTGGTCTGATTTTCACCAAATTTTCACCAATTACTCCTTATATTTTTTACGAATTTTTGGTGTAAAAAAATTGGCACTATTTAATTATTATTATTTTATTTTTAGTAGGGAGAAATTTCGTACTTCTACCCACTAAGAGAGGCACATCCGTAGGCCAAGGAGCCCTTTATTTCTACCTTGACACTTCGAAAAATTTTCAAAAAAAGAACTTAAAAACTCGGAAAATTTTTCAAAAAAACAAAAAACAAACTTAGAAAATTTTTTTACAAAAAAAAAACTTTGAAAATTTTTCGAAAAAAAAAACTCGGAAAATTGTTTGAAAAAAATCTCAGAAAATGAAAATAAAAACTCGGAAAATTAAAATTAAAACTCGGAATATTAAAAAAAAACTCGGAAAATTAAAAAAAAACTTAAAAAATTCCTTGAAAAAACTTTTTCGAAAAAAGATTTTTCGAAAAAAAAAAAAAACTTCCCCCTCCCTTCGTTATTCTTTCATTCCCTTACACTATCCCCTTCGTTATACTTCCCCTCTGTTATACTCCCCTTCCTTATACTTCCCCTCCCTTCGTTATTCTTTCGTTGCCTTATACCTCCCCCTTCGTTATACTTCCCCCTCTGTTATACTTCACCTGACTTTTACTTCCCCTCCTATATACTTCTCCCTCCGTTGTACGTTCCCTCCTATATACTTCCCCCTCCTATATACTTCCCCCTCTTATATTGTTACTTCTCTTTAAGGAAGTTTTCGTTGGAAGCTCTTCAAACAAGTACTTTTCTTTTGTTTGCTATGTCAAATCAAAATTTTAGACAGAAAAATCTAAGTTTTTCCACAAATTTGACGGCTTTACTGTTATTTTGGCCAATGATTGAAAATTTCGCACAAAACTTTACGCTAGCCGCTTAGTAGATGGTTTAACCTGGGACTTGAAATTCGTAGAAAAGCTATTAAAAACCATGGGAGTTTGGAGGGGGAAAAAAAGAGTAAAATATAGGTATCCAAGATGGTGATTTCTTGGGCACTTATCCTTCCCGGCACGGCTTATTTACTCCATCATCGTCGGCCGATTTCATCGTCCCACAATTATCCGCCATCGTTCGAGGCTATAAAAACGGACAAAGAGACTAAAGACGGACACGGAACACTAATCACTGTGATTATAAAAGAAAATGGGAGGGGGGCGCCTTTTTTTCAACAAAAAAACTCTTCTCTCAAGAAGCGCCCCGAGACAAAAGTCTATAAGAACCCAACTTTTTATGACGTTATTTCCTTAACGGGAATATAAAATAAATTTTGATTCAAAATTCAAATAATATATCATGAAATCCATAATCGTTTCTAAATGAATATTAGAGGTCTCGAGAATCGGAGCGGTCCCTCACGTCGTAAAAATTTGCTACCGTCTGCGGTTTGACGTGGTATAATGAAAGTTTCTTATGATGAAAAAAAAAAAGGGAAAAGTTTATGGCTAATCGGGAAATCAGCGGAGGGTCGTTAACGTCGTCCTGGGTCGGGCACGATTGTAACGAGGACCGTAAACAAGAAAAGGGGGCGGCATGTACGACGATATTAATTAACGCAAAGGTTTTAATACGAGACTGATCCTTATCGACGGGGGATAGAAATTTACATATTTCGAGTCCGGTTAAGGGGATAAAACGGCCACTCCTCCGGCCTCCCTCGAAAACTTTTACGAGATAAATCTCTCAGGCTTCTCGTAATTAGTCGTGTACAGGACCAAGTACGGAGTTTTCAAATCCGCTTTACCCACCACCCCGCTTTCTACCTTCCCACCCTTCTTATTCGAAGCTCGACTTCCAGTTCTAAACTGCCTCCCGTTTCCCAAGCCCGAACGACTCTCCCCGTTTTCCAACTTGGCTTTGACTGAGAATAGTAATGGCCTGCTTGTTGTTTGTGCCCCGACTCTAGGGACTTTAATTGAAAACGAAATAGCGGGGAAGGGGAAAACATTTTTCTTTAACCTCTCCCCTTGTACCATTCTACTTCCTTTAATTAAACTGACCAAGAATACTCCACCCCCTCAAGAAATTCTATTAATATAGCAACGGATGATAAACGATGTTTAGCGCTTATTGAGAGGAAATATTGTAAAATTCATGCCCTTTGTAAAGATGCAAACTTTTAAAATCTCCTAAAGTAATCTTAGGTTTCAATCAAGGTTCATCACGTTTACCTTAAATAATTTCTACGAAGGAACTTGTCTCAGTTTCATGATAATCCGCTAGAGCGCTCAACAACTGGGGATTTCACTTTATGACAAGGATTTGATTTTCAAGCTCAATCACTGCTCTGGGACCAACGTAAACTTTCTCAAAGGAGGGGAAGAACTTAAATTTTTATTTAATAAAATTCATTACCCTTCTGGGGAAAGGGAGCGCTATAACCGGGAAGTCACAAAAATCCTAAAAATAATTTTTTCTAAATACATAGATACGACTGTCGCTTAAGCGCACTTTAATCAAATTTTTCAGAAGAGCTCACGATAACCATAGCTTTGTTCCAATCGCAGTTTGAAGCTGGTTTGGAACTCCTGAAGCATGCGCAGAGGGATTTGGACGTCAAATTTGACGTCATATGTCTTCAAATGTGACGGAAAAATCGTTCTGCGCATGCTCCAGGAGTTTTAAACCAGTTACAAACTGCGGCTGGAACAAATCTAATGGTTATCCAATCTTACAAACTTGAAACTCCATTTTTTTTATTTTTTGATGTTTTTAAGTTAAAAACAATAATTTTAAATTAAAGAACTAGCGCTCACGACCATTTTTCACTAAAAACCCCATTTTCGTCAAGTCGCTTACGCCTTTCTGCCTTGAGACCGTCGATGTGGTCCCAGTGGTGTCAGAACACTGGGGCCCTCTTTTCATGGGGGCCCCCTTCTTTAAAACGATGGCTCAAAAGAATAATAATATTATACTATTGACAAACGGTTTTTTTTCGAAATGGGCCTTTCAAACCACTAAGATCAAAATGACCCCTGGTCTTTATCCTGTGGCCATTGGTTTTTCCAGAAATATCTACCACTATCCCGCAATTTTTCATAGATTTTCACCAAATTTTCCTTGTGGAAAATTAAATTTTAAGCCCCCTGGAACGGGGGCCTTGATTTCTAGTATTTTTATTGTGCAATAAGGTAAAAATTCTAGAGAAAGATAGACAAATAACGATTTTTTTTATTGCATTTTTTTAAACTCCTGTGCGTGAGGACAGACTGATTAGTTTTAAAAAAATTCAAAGATAATGACCTTAGAATTCCTAGAAAATATAGGATTAGTGACATAAAAACCGTCGAATCTGCACCTTCTTAGAACCTATTCTTCTAATCTTTCTCAGATCTTTTTCTGTTGAAAGAAAGGAAGTTTTATCTCGATTTTTTGGAAAATAACACGCGACATCAATTTTAAACTTCCTTAAACTGAAGTTATTTGCGATACCCTCCACGTCGGGTTTTTGCGGGAGGGTCAAATCGAATAATGATCTTATTTATTTATTTAAACATTGATTCTTACAGCATGAGCCAAATAGCATATTACATAAAAAATTTATAAAACATTAACAACAGAATCTGTATATACAAAAAATATGAAATAAAACTCTGATATGTGATTTAAAAAATAAACTATGCAAAGGAACAAGAATAAATATAAATAAATAAATGTGAATCATTAAATTACCCGACAAGACAAACTATTTCTTAATCATTTCACCCTCCAACGCAATTAATTTAGTTTTTAATGACCCCAAAGAGTCATGGAAGAAATCAACACCAGATTTACCCCCTATGGTGTTCAGAGTATGCAATAATCCTGACATTGTCAGGTACCGACCATAATCCGTGCGATGAAAGGGGATATGGAATGTAGCCGTTTGTCTGTTTTACCAATCTCAACGTTGTCTGTGGTTCCGTCCGGCTGGCCGGCCGGCCGTCCATAGAATTTTTCCCGGAACAGTTTACGGCCACAGTTTCCAACCGATTTTCACACAATCTTCCTGAATAGTTGAACAATAAATTATCGCCTGCGATTTTTGAATTTCGGAAAAAAATGGCGGATCTATACACGTTTGAAATTTTAAAAACTGCGCTGCGGCCCAACCGTTGGTCCGATTTTCACAAAATTTTTACCTAAGACTCCTTATATTTTTTACGAATTTTTGGTATAAAAATTTTTTTGTGTGTTTTTAGTAGGAAGAAATTTCATACTTCCACCGGTTACTAGAGGCACACCCCTAGGGCAAAGAGTCCATTATTTTTACCTTGATACTAAACTTACAAAATTTTTTCAATACGAAGTTCAATACGAACAATCGACAAAATTTTGTGAGTCGTTTTCGATCCGGCTGAAAAATAAAAAACAATCGACAAAATGTTCAAAAAAATTGATCAACCATCGGAGCGCTATAAACGGGAAATTCAAACAAAAATTTTAGTTAACATTTTATTTCAATTTTTATTCCGCTTGTATTCCATAAGGGGGGTGATATTTTATCAAATAATTAACCAATAATGGAGGAAGAAATGACAGTGATAACGGGTATCTCACGACGCGTTTCGGCTTAAAAAGCCTCGTCAGGTGAGCTATTCCCTCTATCACAATCACTTTTATCTTTTCACTGTGCCATTATTGAAACGTCGCGCAAGATTTATAAAAGAATGCAAAATTTATTTATCTTCTTAATGGCCGCAATTCCCAAAAAAACTAAGAAACTATATCTATTTTGTGCTGGTCAGTTTATCTAATAGCGCTACTTTTTGTTCTTTAATTTATTGCCTTTAATGAAATAAAATAAATGGGAATAAAAGACAACGAAACTTATTAACTTAAAATATATCTTTACATTTTAGAATTTAATAACCTGTGAAGGGACCGCTTTGAGTTAATTAAAGTGGAGAACAAAAAAGGGGTGGAAAGGTAAGAAGGAAAAGTGGGGACCAGAAAAAAAGAAAAAAAATTAAGGCTACTTGTGGGGAAAAAAAAAAGTCTTGAGGAGGGGATCTTCCATAGGCCGGAGGGGTTTTTAAGTAGCGTCGGGGGCCTAAACGGGGTGGGGGAGCTCCCGAAGACCGGTGTCGCCTCCTGGAAGCGACCGGTCGTACTACTCCGTCATGGCCACTCCCTCGCCCTATAGTCTTCTAAAGGACTTGGCGGAGTCCATGTTGAAAGAGTGCGTTTTTTTCAACCCCGCTTTCTCGTACGTTTTCCCGAAAGCGGGAAACCATGGAAAAACGTTTTTTACACCTCGGACCCTCGAAATTTCATCTTCAAAAAACCCTCTGGCCGCCCTCAGAGGCTTTTCCGACGGCCCGCACCTACAAAATGGCGCCCATCCTTTTTCTCTAAGGTAAATATCCTTCATACAACACAATTATTCCTTCATTATAGCATTTTAAACCATAAAATAATTTTAAAAAAATTTTATACACAAGAAAAAAATTATAATTTATCTAAAAAAGTAGATTTTAAGGTATAATTAATTTGAAATGTTGTCTGATTTATTAGGTACTGTAAGGTAATTGTAAGAAAACTGTTATAATTTAAAAATATTTGTGTTTAACGTGTTGCGCTTGTCCAATTATGAGACGGGGGTGGTCAAGTCAATGAATGCCCCATTAGGTTTCCACCCCCTTCCGCCCATCCCTTATGGCATCCACCCTTCGTATCATCCCCTCTTGTTATGACTGGATTTATTCCGGGGTTTTTTCTTTATTGACATACCGAGACTAATCTTTTCCTTCCTTGTTGCTTATTTATTTTTTATGGACAGAAATTTGTTTTTCCGTTGACGTTCGGGGTGGCGAGTTTTTCCCTTTCCGCCAGTAGACGCCCGGAGGCACTCGGAAATCAATAGTTTACTTAGGTGGAAAAAAAGAGGAAGGGAGTACACACCTGACGCCATGTTGTGCCGACTTTTCAGCCTTATTCATGTCTTTCTCAGAATAATTTAACACACTAGGCATTTAGGCTGGCTACCCTGGAAGGTCCGACTAACAATCCTCTGGTTATTTGAAATTGCCAACCATTTAAAACATCATCCAATATCAGAAAATAATTCACTAAAGTAAGCGATTTTCTTAATATTTCTTATAGAGAAGAATCGAAAAGCAATTTGTTGGGCTCGACGCATTTGGCTCGGCGTCAGGGTTAACTCGATATAAAAAAAGGTTTCATGAGAAGCAGCTGCGACAGGTTCTCTATAGGATTTCCCCAGGGGTAATAGCCAACGAATTCGGTTCTTTCGAAATAGAAGATGTGTAGATCCTATCAAAGAAGATTGGAAATATTAGTCCCCTTTGATTTTACTGTTTTGTGATCAGGTTTCCAAAAGACGAAAAAAAGAGCTTAAAAGTTATTGTAGTAACCTCGCAAGCTGGTTTTTGGAACTACTTCTTGCGAACCCTGTGACTTCAAAACTACAAATGATATTTTGGATCCCTCCGTGAGTCTAGCGTTCCTCCCTGCTGAGCAAAACCTTACCTTAACAGTTTACTAATCATCGGTTAACCTAGCTTCTCCTCAGAGAACAATGGAGGACAAGGCTGCAACCTCTGTAACCGGATTTTGTATACAAGTTCAACCGTTTTACGGTGTCATCTGCTCTTTTCTTCGGTTTTAGAGGCCAAGATCCATCGAAAACGCCTGAAACATGGAAACACAAGTTTTTTTTGGAAGAAATAAACGCATTCCTCGATTAAGGTTGTTTCTCAGCCAATGGCCGAATTTGCGAGCAGCGAACATGCCTAGACCCGCAATCCGGAGTTGTCCTTTCTCCCGCCGACGTTCAGCGTTCGACCCCAAAGGCGAGCCGGTACGCTCGAAAAGCGTATATAAAGCGTGCCAGGAGACCGTGAAAAACGCCCGAATTCTGTGAAGAGGTGTGCCTGGAAAGCCATCTTTGAAATCGGCTCATATCCCAAAAATCAAGGGAGATGTCAAAATCCCATTGCGTTGTTCATCAGCGGATTGTTCGTAGAGTGCATTTTTCAAGCTTTCTTGAAAAAGAAATACGATGAAACTACTGTTACTCGTCCGATAGGCAATAGAAAGCGACCTAAAAGGCTTTCCAGACCGGTGGAAAACGCACAATAATTCTGTGAATAGGTTGCTTCTAGACCTAAAGCTTGTGCGGGATGTTCAGTGGGCGTGGAGAAACTAAAAGGAGCGGAAAAAAAGAAGCCCAGAGCGCCTACCATTGAAATTAAGCCCTCCTTGCATAGATAACTACTGTACTTATGAAATTTTGCATGAGATCATTCTGTGTAGTGTTTTCGAAATTTGAGGGGCTTTTTAGAAGAAAATACTTTTGAAGAGCCATTTTATAACAAATCGATTAAATTTTAACGTTTATCTAGCTTTTGGAAATATCGATGAATAATTTTAGTTGTTTTTACAAAATGTCCAGTTGAAGATGTCGAGTTGTTGAGGAATTTTCGTTCCTTTGAAACTCGTCTTGTTGAGGACTAACCTTGAATTTGTGAGTTCGTTCACATTTTTTCAAGGATCTCCTTTTTTCTCTTGACGTTCCAGCCTTGAAAGCTTCAGCTTCATATTTCTTTTGTTTTTTGAAATTATCAATTTGTTTGCTTTGGATGTTGAAGAGGGGAGCCAGGAGTGTAACCGAGCGATAACGTCTCCACCCACTAAACGCCTAAAACCACGCAGTCTCGATTCGATGCATGCAAACAACGCTTATTTCCTTCTCCCCTCCTACTTCACACAGCCCCGTTAACATTAACGAGTGAGAGGCACCTATTCAAACAACCACGAAAATCGACTGTCGACGTGGTCACGCGTTACCACCCACGCTGTACTAAAACCTAAAATATTTTCAGTCTTCAAAAGTTTCTCATTAAAACCACTTTTACTAACTTTTTCCGCATGTCTTGCTAGTCGTAACTTGTCAAAATGATAAAGCACTACTCCTACGCTTTGGGCGGGATATTTCCGCTTTGGCGTAATGCGTCCTTTTGTCCCCACAATTTTTTAAGAGAGAGTCCTGCGTTGAGTAGCATCCTCTGTATAAGTACACCCTAGCACCGAGATTTGGGCCTTTTTCTTTGATTTTCTGATGCAGAAAACACCGTTTTATCCGGCGATGGAGCGTTCAACATCTTTTTAACTTCCTTAAAGAAGTTATTGTGATACCCTCCACGTCGGGTTTTTGGGGAGGGGTCTTCCAGACCCCTTAGGGTAAATTCGAATATGGATCTATACCGATCTCAACTTTGTCTGTGGTTCCGGCCGGCCGTAGCATTTTTTTCCGGAACACTATACGACCACAGTTTTCGACCGATTTTCACAAAATTTTCTTTAGTCGGTGGAACTATCAAGGGCGATTTTTGAATTTCGAAACAATGGCGGAAATATGTCTGTTTGAAAAAATTCGCTGCGGCCGAACCGTTGGTCCGATTTTCACCAAATTTTCACCAATTACTTCCTTATATTTTTTTAAGAATTTTTAAAATTGCCACTTTTTAATTATCATTTTTTTTTTAGTAGGGAGAAATTTCATACTTCTACCCTTTACAAGAGGCACATCCCTAGGCCAAAGAGCCCGTTATTTCTACCTTGACACTTAAAAATAATTTCGAAAAAAAAAAAAAAAAAACCCGAAAATTTTTCGGAAAAAAATTTGATTTTCCCTCCCTTATACATCCCTCACTTATACTTCCCCTCCGTTATACTTCCCACTCCGTTATACTTCCCCCTCCGTTATACTTCCCCTCCCATATACTTCCCACTCCGTTATACTTCCCCTACGTTTTACGTCCCCTCCGTTATACTTCCCCCTCCTATATAGATACTTCTCTTTAAGGAAGTTTTCGTTGGAAGCTCTTCAAACCAGTACTTTTACCGGGTTTTAGGACGTTTTCCTCGATTTCTTGGTGCAAGAGCACCCATTTCATCGAGTTTTTCTTAAGCTATAAACACCACAAAAGGGTATTCTAGAGTTGAAGTTTGAACACCCTATAAAACTGCTTTAGCGCTGTTATCCTTTATTTTTTGGTGTAAAAACACCGGTTTTACAGGATTTTTTATCGTGAAACATCTTTTACTTCGATTTTCTGGTGGAGAAACACGGTTTCCGCGCCTTCCTCAACAGTCTTTTGCCCAAGAAAACTCCTTAAACCACGGGTTTTTTTTTTGGAAGTTTGGACATCTGGTCACCTTACTCATTCGCTTCATGATTCAACCCCTCAGTGGGTGGTCTAAATTTTGATTCCATGTAAGATGGTGTTAAAAAGTCCTCTTAACGACCCACTTAAACCGACCATTTATGGTTCATAAAATGGTTTAATTGCCGTCCGATGGAAGCCCTATCTTGACACTCTCGTAGCCATTAACGGGTAAAAACAATTAATGGCTCTTTGAAATATTTATCGTGTGTACAAATGTGACACCTACGACTATAACAGTAAATTTTATATCTTCTTTTATTTCGGTCCGGGAGTCCAAATAGTCCTGTGTATTTATCGACCTGGAAAAAAATCACAAATTAATGTCTGGTTTTCTTTGTTTTCACCTAAGGGGTCTGAAAGACCAAAGTCTGCGGTTTTAGAGATTTTATTAGCTTTGTTCCAACCGCAGTTTGAAACTCCAGGAGCATGCGCAGAAGGATTAGGACGTCAAAATCGACGTCGTTCAAATAGAAGTCCAAACCCTTCTGCGCATGCTCCTGAAATTTCAAACTGCGGTTGGAACAAAGCTATTTATTATAAAAAATCTGGAGTTATGTGCTCCAAAAATTAGTAACAATATTTAAAATGTAAGAAAAAAGTCTTGTCTTCCAGTGTTGCCGATGTTGTGTCTGACTTCTCGATGCTAAAAAAAAAGTTGTAAATCCTCAACAATGATTTCCGATTGCGTTTTTTTGTTTTGAGTCGATTTTATTTATGGATCGTAAATAATGTTTTGCTTCATCGTTTATATGTCATTTTGAAACTCTTTTAAAGGTTTCTTTTTCATTGTTTCGACGTCTAAAAAGCAATTAACGATCTGCTAATTTCTAACTTCTCATTAGTGAGTGTAATTAAAAGCTAGAGGACGTAGCTAGGGGGCTTATTGTTCTTTGTCGGTTCTTTTTGCTTTGCCTTAAAAAAATTTGATGTAAAAACTTTAGAGTCGTTTGCCTTTCACGTACTGGACGATTAGTTTCAAAAGAAGTTTCCTATTTTCGATCACTAAAAATCATTAGAAATTTTTTACAAAAGCTCATTTTCATCATTTTGGCAATCTCCACCCGGCTTAGGAAGCAGTTTTTCTGAAAAAATTTTCCTTTGGGATACGGAGAACCTTTTTTCGACTAAAAATTGAGGAAAAAGCCTTAAAATCTTGAAAAAGGGAAGGGACCTTAAGTCGAGTAAGGTCTCCTAACGATAATCAAGTAATACTCCCTACATTTCGGGCTATCTTGACCCAAAAACCGAGATTTTCATGTTTTTCTACTAAAAAATTGAGAAACAAGATAAAATAGGCCATAAAGGAGGTCTTTTTGGGGAAACATCGATTGAAACGAGGTACCAAAAACTGTAAAAACTTATACTTCACGTCAATTTAAGCAGAAAGATTGAAGAGTGCACATCAAATGATTTTGTTTCTGACCCTCAGGAACGCATGAACCGGGTCTCTCGACCAGAAGATCGAGGAAAGTTTTATCACCCCAGGGAGTTCATGGCACCAAAAGTCTTGGCAAGGGGAAAGGATAAAAAAATCTAGCGGGATCTTAGAGTAAGGGGTCCCTTGAATTTTGAATATCTTTCCCCTAAACTCAAGGATAATGCCCAAAAAAGGACATTTTTTCATAAAATGCTGAGGAGAATTCTCAAAATATAGAGCAGTATTTTTGCGGAAAGATCGATGAAAACTGCCTCATATGACAAAAATGAATATGTCGGCCGACACTCATAAATGAAAAGTTCAAAATTCATAAATAGATATAAAATTGCTTTCGTGATGGTAAAAATCTCGTTTTGTGTGGGGAAAATCGTACTAGAGCTTCCTATCGGCAACTCCGTAAACCCGAAGGCTCGACATGGGTTTACCGTTTAACGTGTAGAATGCGCCACGATTTTTACAGTTCGACCCCTCACCGATAGAAATCGGGCCTGTAGCTTTCTACCTCGACGACGCCATCGAGCGGTACTCTTTCCCACTACCTCTTTTACAGTTTTTATTATTATTTTTATTCTTGCCATACCGTTCTTTTCTACAGCCTACAGATAAAAATCTTGAATAAACAAGATTTCTTTTGTTCTGAAAAGTCTTTTAACTTCTTTTTCACTATCTCTTTATTGCTTGTTCTTTGTATAAATAAGTAATATTTTTCGTTTGTAATTTTTGGAGAGATAGAAGAGCAGTTCTGGACGAGAAGATACGAGAAATGTTTAATTTTCAGTCCAATAAACCCTTTTTTTGTACCGGTTTTTCGGGAAATTCCTCAGTTTTTCTACTGAGAAACTCTCATTTTTTCTAATTCAAGGCAATTTTCTGGCTCTTTTGACAAGAAAACACCTTTTTTGCCCGGTTTCTTGGGCTTTCACTAATCCTTTTGACCAAGTAAGCCCCTTTATACCGCATTTCAAACGGTTTCCTCAGTTTTTGTAGAGGGAAACCCCTATTTATAAAATTTCCTGGCATTTTTCTTGGCTATTTGAATTAAAAACGTCCTTTTTTACTAATTCATTTTGGTTTTTATCAGTCTTTTGAGCTAGAAACTTTATCTTTATCTCATTGTCTCGGTCTCTAGGCCGAAAATCTCCCTTTTAGGTAAGTTTTGTGTGCTTTTCCGCGTTTGCTCTTCAAAATTTGAAGCCCGGCCGATGGGATGAGCCCTCGCGGCCCTTGGCATCTCTGCGTACCAGAAAAATATCTTAAATCTGCTATAAAGCATTCAGCAAGACAGACTCATCTCCGCCATTGTCCCGAGAAGTGTCCCGAGCTACAATTTTATAAATAATAAACCCATGTGTAACATTTGCTGCCCCTCTCTTTCTTAATTGGAGAAGTTTTTCCACTAAAATAACTTTCTCAGTTTTACCCGCTACCTAGCTAATTAGTACAGATAAGGCGTAGGGGATGAAGTTCGGGAGGGCTGACCTCGGCGATAGAAAGGTAGAGGGAGGAGGGAAACTGTGAAGATAAGGCCGTTTGGGGGTGGAGTATTAACAGGCAGTACGTTATCATAAACGGTCGCAATGACCCCCAGGCTTACCAATATACGCAACCGACACTGGCAATATAGCCAGGGGGAAAGGGGGAATAAAAGGGAACCCTCGAACCGAATATGTTGTATTCCCCAAGGCCTGTTTATCTGGGAAGCATCCATTGTGCCAACTTTTTTTGAGAAAATTGCCCTAAGCCGAAGGGGCTTCAAATTTTTGTTTTTACATTAAAAACTTTTTTATAAATCAACTAGAAAAGTAATCTTCTGTAATGCTCTGAAGGTGAATTTCTTTTCTACGCCATATCTCGGGGAATCGTCCCTTTTCCCAGGTACGCAGGGCGATGCTTAATGTTCCGTTGCTAACGTCCGTTTCGGGAAAGAAAACTCAAACCCACCCTCCTTTCGCTGGAAATAAGGAAAGGGCGGTTGGTAGTTTAATTTTATATCAGCCCCCGCAGGTTTCCGCCTCAATTCTCCATTTCCACAATACTTCCATTGAAAAACCAACGGTCGTTAAACTGCAAAAGAAAATTATTTTTAAGCCAAATAAATAGGACGAATTTAATAGAAAAACCACATAATTCTGCACTCATCCGTGCTAGGATTCTAGGCTGCTCTTGAGCAAGAAGCCACTCTATGAATTTAATAATAAAAATGAGCTTAAAAAACCTCCTTCTTATTGGACTTTTTTATTTCACTTGTTTTCTCTACTAAAAATACAATTTTCCTTAGATCTTTTGGAAGGATTTTCAAGAGTTTTTCATAATCAACAATTTTTTTAATCCGCTTTTTCCGTTTTCCACGGGTTTTTGTCGAAGAATATACTTTTTGACAGGTTTTCGGGCAAAAAATGTCCTTTGGCCGTTAAACCGAAATTTTGGTAGGTTTCTCGTCCATACAAATTTTTAACCGGAAAAAATAAATTCTCCCAATATTTTAGACAGTTTTAGACATTAATTTTTTACTAATAACCAATAATGGAGGAAGAATGACTGTGATAACGGGTATCTCACGACTCACAGTGAAAAGAAGAATGATTGTGATAGAGGGAATAGCTCACCTGATGAGGCTTTTTAAGCCGAAACGCGTCGTGAGATACCCGTTATCACAGTCATTCCATTATTGGTTATTAGTAAAATCAAGCTTCTTCCGGAATACATCCGCAATAAATATTAGAATATCATTAATTTATTATTATTATTATTATTATTATTATTATTTTATTTTTATTTTTTTGCGGAATTTTTTCAACGAGTTGAGCGGAACGCTGTAATGTCTATCATTTTAATCCCGGTTTGATATATTTACGTGTGGTGCACTCTATCATCCTTGCTTGGTAATCTTCAATTGCAGTTATCCTCCAATAGAGTGAGTTAGTGCGTTCTAGAAACCTATAATGTTTTTCAAATTAATTTATCCTTTTTAGATAATTATTAACAAAAAAATTAATTATTTTATTTTCAATATTTAATAACCTTACTCTTTAACTTTTAAGATTACTTAAAAAAATTTATTTATTATATTACTTATTTTGTTGAAAAAATCTTCTGGCGACAGATCTCCTTGGACATTTGGATTATTGGACTTGGGCCTCAAAAATTGGTACGGAAAAACTTAAAACTTCACAAATCCCAAATTTTACTTCAAGCCGATCATTGAAAAAATTCATTTTGGGGGAAAAATAGTTGAAGTTTTGAAAATAATGATGGTATTTTTCCCTTTTTTTCTCCTCCATTTTAATGGGAAAAAGGCAATTAAGGGAGTTGAATAAATCTAATTTGGTTTCTGCGTTGAACCTTTAAAAATTGGTTAGTAGAATCCCTATCCGGAGAGGTTCCCTTTGGCATGAATATACATTGAATGGCCGCAGTTTCCCGTTGAAGGCAGGGAGGCTGATTAAAGTGATTGCGCTCGTATTCCCGCCAATTTTCCCCGCCACCTCTTCTTTTCGTGCGGGAAAAAAAAGGGTTTTAATTTAAAATAGCGTGAAGAGAGCGAATTGCCTTTTTTTTGCTCTCTCCGGTGTTCATTTGCTTCGAGTGGAGTCCACGGTTTCCGGGGTCGGCTCTGATTGGAAACAGGAGAAAACCCTTCAAGGCCGAAAACTACCTTCTTTTACGGCCACCGAGAATTTCCCTCTCTGGCTAATTAATTAAAATAGTTCAAATGTTCCTTCTCTGATATATTTTTAAAAAATAAAAAATTTTAAAATATGAAGAACCTTGGATAAATCAAGTAAACGAAAGTAATGTGGACTTTTTTTTAAGAACCAGATTTTGAAAAATACAACATACATCTGGCTTAATGGTCGAAAGAGGTAACATTTTGAATATTATCTCGTCGTTTGTATAATGTAGATGTCTTTTACCTGTTTTTTGTCGTAAATCAAAAAAATGGAGGTAGAAAAAGAAAAAAATTTATTTATGTGGCTAAGCGTCCTCGTGAGAGGCAACAAAGGGTTTCTTTTTTTTGTCAACAGAATAACGAACCTAAGAATTTCCGGTCGAAATTGAGATTTGGCCGGCTTCTTGTAGAAGATTCGGCCGCAAAATATGTAATACTTGTCTATCATTCTCCTTTTACTCTCGTCGTCCTTAAACTTCTAACTTTAAATACAAAATCGTTTTATCTAATTTTTTAAAAAATCATATAAATTTACGTCTTTTTTTGTCTAATTTTAATCATTTTTCTGAAAACCTTATGTATTATGTAAATAATTGTATTTTTAAGCCACATCAAAACAAAAAAAAAAGGTACCAGTTTGAAGAGCTTCCAACGAAAACTTCCTAAAGAGAAGTAAAAAATATAGGAGGGGGAAGTATAACAGAGGGGGACGTATAAGGGAGGGGAAGTATAACGGAGGGGGAAGGTTTTTTTTGTTCCAAGTTCGTTTTTTTTTCTCAAAAATTTTCAAAGATTTTTTTCAACAAATTTTCGAAGATTTTTTTTTTTTTTTTTCAAAAAATTTTACAAATTTTTGATTTTTTTTTTGGAAAAATCTTCAGTTTTGTTTTCAAATTTTTAAGTATTAAGGTAGAAATAATGGGATTTTTGCCCAAGAGAGGTCCCTCTCGTTAGGCGTGGAAGTATGAAATTTCTCCCTACTAAAATGATAATTAATGTTAAAAAATGATAATTTTTTTACAACAAAAAATCTTAAAAAATATAAGGAATAATTGATGAAAATTTGGTGAAAATCGGATTAACGGTTCGGCCGCAGCGAATTTTTTAAAATTTTAAACAGACATATCTCCGCCATTTTTTCGAAATTCAAAAATCGCCCTGGTTGGTTTCTTCTTCACCGGCTAAAGAAATTTGTGTGAAAATTTGGTTAAAATCGGTTGAAAACTGTGACCGTAAAGTGTTCCGGAAAAAAATGCTACGGCCGGCCGGTACCACAGACAAAGTTGAGATCGGCAAAGATCAACATTCGATTTGACCCTCCGGGTTCTGGAAGACCCTTCCCCCAAAAACCCGACGTGGAGGGTATCACAATAACTTCTTTAAAGATGGACCTTATTATTCCTCCCATCCTTCCTTGCTGTTATTGAAATAAAAGGAATCCTTTCAATTTTTCCCCGTTTTTCAAGGTTATGTTAAGGAACCGAAGAGGGATGTTCAAGGTATCCTTTTAGTCAAGAAAAGGAGAGTTTTAATTATACTCGTAGGATAGTTTACAAATACGGGCTTAATTTTTTGAGATTATTTATTTCCCTTGGAATTGATGGCTTTTTATGCAGAAAAAACGTCGAGACGACTATACTAGGTTCATTGTCTTTTAGAAATTCGTTAAAAACAAAGCACCCATCGCTAGAGAAAGAGGGGACATTTTAAGAGAGAAAAGAAATTACGTGAGGGTAAACTCCGAGGGTCGTCCCACTCCCATTTCGTGAAGTTTCATTTCTTTCAGACTTTTAATTATACAAGAAAAAGCTATCCTGGAAAGAAAATTGTTTTCTGTCCAATTTCGGTTCTTTTGATGAAAAAAATGTCGAAAAAGCAACAAGTTACGTGTTTTTTTCAGCGAGCAAAAAAAAAAAGTTGCCTCTTGTATTTTATTTCCTCATTGGGTGTGAACGACATGATACACGACTCTATTACAAAAGGGGCTTTCCCACATCGAATTTATGTTATAACCCACACATACTGAAACCTATCACATAAACATCTCAATCCTTACCTGAATACTTTGTTGCTGGAAAAAGGAGTTTTAATTATCTGTGAGACGGCCGAAAAAAAGGTCGGTAAAATTTAAAAGGAATTTTTTATCTTGGGAAAAAGGATTTTTTTTAAAGAAAGCTTTTCGGGTGGAAATTTATTAAGTTATTAGGGTTGATTACGAGATTTATGAAGGAGCCGGCTAACTTCTAAATACGGGTTGGGGTCCGTCTTTTATGGCCATAACGATTCCATCAATTTTCATGAAATAGATATAACCCCATGTTTATAAAGCCTTGAATTATTGTTTCGTTAATAACTTAATAACTGTTGGGCAATTGAAATTTTTTAAATTAGGGTTTGGATCGGTTTCCTCGATGTTCAGTCAAGAAAAACCCGTTTTATCACGTGTTCGGGCGTTTAACACCAATTTTATCTGTGATTTTGACCGTATTCCTGGATTTCCGGTGTAAAAACACCCTTTTTATCGGGTTTCTGAGTGTTTAACATCTTCTCTTCTAGTTCTGGTCTGGAAAAACCCGTTTTATCTGGTGTTTAGGCGTTTAACAACTTATTTTACCGTGGGTCCCTTCGTATTTCTCGAATTTTGGTGTAAAAACACCCTTGTAATCGGGTTTCCGAGCATTTAATACCTTTCTCTGGTCTAGAAAAACCCATTTGTCTAATGTTCGGGCGTAAAAACACCCTTTTATCGGGTTTCTGAGCGTTTAACATCTTTCTCTTCTAGTTCTGGTCTGGAAAAACCCGTTTTATCTGGTGTTGAGGCGTTTAACAACTTATTTTACCTTGGGTTCCTTCGTATTCTTCGATTTTGGTGTAAAAACACCCTTTTAATCGGGTTTCCGAGCGTTTCTGGTCTAGAAAAACCCATTTTGTCTAATGTTCGGGCGTTTACAACTTCTTAACGGGTTTTGAATCGTTTTCCTTAGTTTCCGGACCTTTTTTTACAGTCTTAGAAGTAAAACCCTTTATACAAGACCTTAAGGTTGTTTCGAGGGAGGGGGTCCAGGTGGGGGCTTACGCCGTAATGCCATGGCGCTTTTTCGCGGGGCCCACTACCCTAACTAGGCCTAACAAGTATTTTCTCCCAATTAGAACTTCCACAATAGGAAAAAAAAATTTTTTCTTGCAAGTTACATACTCGAAATTCAAAATGTTTTTTTGCGAAGTTCCTTTCATTTCAAGTATTTCTGCATCTAAAAATGGAACTTGTTTAAATTGGCATTGATTGTAGATAAGAAAAAAAAATGTTTCTTTCCCCTTTTCGTATTATGCAAATGGTTTCCAGTTAAAGATAAAAAAAAGTTTATTTTTATATATTTTATTTTCCGAGTCGTTATTTCGTCGAGCCCAGATGTCAATTAAGCTCAGTGGCCAATTAGTTCAAGTTGGTATATGGACGACATTAAAGTCGCCATCTTAAAACCTTCTTTTTTTCGAATTTAATTTATTTTTTAAATTCTTTATCAGCATTCCTTAAGCCGGCGGAGGGAAGAATCGGAATCCGAATGGGCAAACACTCCTGTAGTCGAGAGTTTGAATTTATTTTTAATTAAACTCCCTTTTACTGTTGGAAGGGTAAATAGCTTTTATCTGACTCGTAAATTCGGTTTGTGTTGGGCTGCGGGATTTTCCCTCCAGAGTTTCACCCCTCTCCCCGTCCTCCCGCTATTTTCTCATTTAAACTTCCCTAACAACTAAGAACAATTCCCTTTATTCTTATTATGTCTACCTTTCTAGATAGGCTATAATTTCTCATTATTTTTAGGATCCTTAACTGAGAATTTTGGAAGAAATTTTTTTTTTTTTTACGAACAACGCCTCTTTTACTTTAACTTCATTAATAATAAAAAATCTAGTTCATTTTTTGAAGTTAGAAATATTTCACAACTATTAAATTTCACAATTTAGAAGCTTTGATGGTACTCCATGAACCAGGACTCTCAGGCCCAAAAGTGGCGTTTTTTCCCTCAGTATTTATTCATTTTATAAAAACGTTTTGGGGGTGTTTTTAGGCCTTTAAATGGCGTTATGACATACATTTTAGTGCTGCCTCCTTCAGGGTGTTTAATGAACTGTTTTCAGGCCTGAAAGAGCCTTTTTACCACCTTTTTAGGTCATATTAGAGGGAACTAATCAATTAGGAAATGTTCATCTAATTAAAAATTTAAATACTTCTTACCTTGCTAATCTAGAGGCTTATTCTAATGAATTCTCAAAATAAAATTAGATTTAATAGCGAATTTATGATTATGATGTCCATTTCCCTGAAGAAAACTCCAAAAGGGGGCAAGTAGCTAATTTTTACTTTCCCTAAATTCGATAAAATCGAAGTTTCTTCCACCAAATTCTTACCTTCTCTCTTTTTATTATTGCAATTTTTTTTATTACTAATAATTTTTTTATTATTACTATTATTTACTTTTTTATTACTACTCTCTTTTATTACTACAACGGCTTTTGAATTATAGGAGTTATTTAGGCTTAAAAGGTAGTTTTTTTTATTTTTCTTAAAAGAAGAAGAAGAGAAGTAAGAAAACTTCCTTAAAGAGAAGCAAGAATATAGGAGGGGGAAGTATAACGGAGGGGACGTACAACGGAGGTGGAAGTATATGAGAGGGGAAGTATAACGGAGGGGGAAGTATAAGGGAACAAAAGTATAACGGAGGGAAGTTTTTTTTTTTAAATTTTCCAAGTTTTCTTCTTTTTTTTTGAAAATGTTTCTAAGTTTTTTCAAGAAATTTTCAAAGTTTTTTTTTAATTTTCCGCGTTTTTTTTCTTCCAAAAAATTTTCCGAGTTTTTTTTTCTGAAAAATTTTCTTTTTTTTTCGAAAATTTTTTTAAGTGTAAAGGTAAATAGCTCTTTGGCCTAGGGATGTGCCTCTCGTAATGGGTAGAAGTATGTAATTTCTCCCTACTATAAAAATAATAATTAAAAAGTGGCAATTTTTTTAAACCAAAAATTCGTAAAAAATATAAGGAGTCTTGGTGAAAATTTGGTGAAAATCGGTTGAAAACTGTGGCCGTAAATGTTCCGGAAAAAAATAGTACGGCCGGCCGGAACCACAGACAAAGTTGAGATCGGTAAAGATTAATATTCGATTTGACCCTCCGGGGTCTGGAAGACCCTTCCCCAAAAACCCGACGTGGAGGTTATCACAATAACTTCTTTTTAAGGATGTTAAAATTGGGATCTCTATAACTGATTAAAAAAAAGTTAATAAAAATGGATATTATGCATTTCAAAATAAACAAGAGGCGATCTTCTGTATTTTAATGACTTTCTTTTTGTTTAACAGTCAGAGAGTAAAATGTGTTTGTTGTAGAAAATGAAAATAGGAAGAGGTAAAGAGTGTGTGGCGGGAAAAAGAATGGGTGGGGGGGTCGGGAGTTTGTGAGAAACACGAGGCCCGGGAGTGGGGGTTGATTTATTTGGCTCGAAACGGCGGCCATAACCCTCCGTTGCTATGGCGACATCCATC